>PJEM01009677.1:20225-40715 GCA_004023845.1 Helogale parvula
CCTCACCGAGGACCAGCCCTCACCTGCCGGCTCCTTGCCTTCTATAATGTCTAGCGGCTGCTCAGGCTTTGATGCTTTGGGTTTTCTCCCCCTTCGAGGCTTTTTCTTCTGCTCTTTGGCGGCACTGCCACTCTTGGGCACGGCGGGAGGCTCCCCCCGGGGCGCGTCTGGCTCCTTCTGGGGCGCGGCTGCGTGCTGGCCAGCTGCGGGCAGGCTTCGGGCCTGGTCCAGGTGCCCCAGCAGGTGCTCTGCGGGAGGGGAGAGGCGCACCGGGACACTGAGGCGGCCCGCAGCGCGGCCCACCTCTGCCCTGTCCTGTGCGCCCGTCTGTTTGTAACTTCACTTGCTGATCTGTGTCCTGTTGGAGGCCAATTAACTATTTCCAGCGCTTTTGCAAACAAAAGCACTTTCACTGCGCCAAAGGAGACTACTATTTAAAACGTAAACGAGGTGATAAAAACAGGGCAGGTCCACCAGGTACCCATGCACACAGCTGTACAAAACGTCCAGGCACGTGCGCACATGTGTGTGCACGCCAGCGCCGTTGGGGGGGGGGGCCGACACGGCAGCGTGGCTCCCAGAGGCCACGTCCCAGGAGACCTCTGCTATCCTCTTTGTGCTCACTTGTATGCTTTCATCTTTATGATGAAGTCACAATACGATTACTTAAAAATGCAGCCTCTAAAGAGAAATAATCCAGCTCGTGATGAACAAAACTGTCTTTAAAAACGCGGCACAAAAACCCCTTTTGCTTTTCTCTCAACTGACAACAGCCATCCAAGACCTCGCTGGAAGAGGGGGCTCCAGAGCCGCAGCGAGCAGGCAGGAAGGACGGCCCCGGAGCTGAAGAACTGACAAGGTCCGCACGTGCGGCTCGGGTGGGCTGGGGGGCAGGGCAGCGCGGAGGGGGCGGGGTGTTCCGACGACCGAGGGTGCCTGGGTCCCCGGCAGGGCCGCGGCCGGTTCTCCCCACTGTGAATCTCAGCAGGCTCGCACGGGCCGTCAGCGGGAACTGGGCGCTGCTGGTCTCCCCGTTGCATGTTTGGGGGCGTGTGCTGGGCCAGTGCCCTCGAGGGGCCAGGGCGTGGGAGGGAAAGAAACCAAAAACCCAAACACCGTGTCATGTGCTGCGTGTCACAGGCCTGGCACTCGGGCCACGCAGCGGAGCGAGGCAACCAGGAAGGAGCCCACCTGGCCGCGCACCCCCAGGCAGACCGGATAAAACAGAGACTTGACCGCCCCCCGAGGCGCACGGCGGGAGCGCTGAGTCTGAGTGTAACAGCAGGTGCGGACGCGGCTGGGGTGCACGCGGCATCGCAGGGTGAGCTGCTCACAGCCTGCCGGCCACGCATCGCCGCCCGTCTGCAGGGACGGCGTGGAAGGGGCCGCACAGCGGTCGCCCCCCCCCTCTCCCCCCCCCAGCACTCACCGTTCAGCAGCTGCAGCTCCAGGAAGGTGGCGGAGCACACCTTACACGCCCACGGGCTGGGCTCCGGCTCCGCTGCGGCGCTGCCTCCCGGGCTCCCTGCGGCTTCAAACAGCAAGGGACAGGGTGACACACGGCAGCTCGTGTCCCAGGCCACAGGGGACGGGCCCGTCCGCACCCCCTGTCCCCGCCGTGGAGGTCACAACACTCCCGCCCCCTCAGCTCTTCCAGCGTGCCAGGCTCTGCGGCCCGTGTCCGGAGCTTAGCGTGCGTGGACTCCTTCGGTCCCCATGTCACGGGGGAGGAAACCGAGCATGGGGGGGGGGGTCCGATGCGGGTCCACCACCGATCCCAGAAACGGGACTTTCTCCACTAAGCCCGACCAGCGGGACCAGATGCATCTCTTAAAAGAGCAAGAAAAACACAAGCCCTACAGATCACACGGAGTTCCTCTTCGCCTCTCTCTCTGGCTCCCGTGGAGCCGGCAGAGCCTCAAACAGGCTGTCAGTGTGGCCCCGGCCTGTGTGGCCGCGTCTCCAACACAACTCTCCGTGCGGGGACACAGTGCTCTGAAAACACAGCGTGTCTGGGTGGCCGTCACCCCACGGATTCAAGTGTTCAGTTTGTTTAATCTGCACTGGAATTTCAGCGGCTACTGCTCCGGGCAGGTGGCCCCTATTCCTCACACCCCGAAGAACTCTAGGGGGTTCCTAGCACAGGGGAGAGCCTGGCTGTGAGGGGGGATGGCAGCCTCCTTCGTAAAAATATTCCTCACGCTCCTGTGGGCCCTCAAAGCAGGGGACGCTCTGAGCAAGCCTCTGTTCCTGGTGGCGTCCGGCAGCTGCCAGGGCTGGCCTAGAGCCACAAGCCCTCGCCACCGCCGCCACCCGGCCATGTCACGATCTAGCCTAGCACTCCAAGGGACACTCCTTCAGCAGACTCCTGGGTTCTTGGGAAAAGCCACCCAGAACCATGACTGTCCCTGCACTGGGTACCAGGACAAGCACGCCTCTTTCTGTGTCACCAACGTGTAACAAGGTTGCAAAGGAGGAAAGCAAAAGGCATGTGTGCTGTGTCCTCCGACAGTAACGGAGCTCCCCGGGGCGGACGCGGGGACAGCAGGGGCGGACGCTCGCCGCCCGCCAGCCCTCTGGCCTCCCAGGTGTGGCTGCTGTCCCCTCGTCGGGGGACAACTCTATTTTCCTGAAACTCTTTAAAAGATCACAACTGTTAAGGACAAAAATCAGCCAACAATCAAAAGGCGGCTCCCTTCACTTAAATATCCAACAGAAAAGGAGCAACGGTGACACCCCGTGGCCACGAACGTGTCACAGACGACGGATGGCAAGGAAAATGCTTGAGATGGTCAGGTGAGGGGCGCCCAGGGGCTCAGGCCACTAAATGTCCGACTCTCCATCTCGGCTCAGGTTTGTGGGTTCGAGCCCTATATCGGGCTCTGTGTTGAGCATGGAGCCTGCCTGTGTTTCATTCTCTCTCTCTCTCTCTCTCTCTCTGCACCTCCCCTGCTCTCTCTCTCAAAATAAATATTAAAAAAAAAAAAAAAAAGACAGAGGGCACCTGGGTGGCTCAGTCAGTTAGGCATCCGAGTTCAGCTCAGGTCACGATCTCATGGTTCGTGAGTTCAAGCCCCACATCAGGGTTGCTGCAGCAATTGTACTTTGGATCCCCCCTCCCTCAAAATAAGTAAACATTAAGAAAAAAAAAAGACAGGGGGTGCCTAGGTGACTCAGGGTTGAGCATCCAACTTCAGCTCAGGTCACGCTCTCTCGTGGTTCAGGAGTTCGAGCCCATGCTGGGGACTCGCTGGCGCCAAGCCTGCCAGCCTCGGATCCTCCGCCCCCCTTCTTCCGCCCTCCCCTGCTTGCGTTCTCCCAAAAATAAACAAACGTTAAAAAGAAGAAGAAGGCGGCGGCGGCCCGGTGAGTTAGGAGCCCGCACGGACATGAGGACAAGTGGTTACGCCGCAGGCCGGCAGGCCTCGCAAGCGGGAAGAGGCTGGGCTTCTCTGAGGAGCGGACGCCCGGTTAGGCCCAGCCGCTCCCTGGGCCTCCGTCAACACGGGCAGTCTGCTGTCACCAGGGCCAGGCGCAAAGCCGCGGCGCGAGCCCTCGGGGCGGAGGGGGCATAGCTCAGCCGTGGGGCGGCTTGCAACTGCACGCCTCTGTCGAGACTCTGGGCACTGAAACTGCTGTCGTAACGTAGGTCAACCACACGAGGGCCGCACTGCTTCTCCCTACGTGCCGTGGGACGCGCTCACCCAAAGTGCCAGAGCTGTGGAATCGGGACTTGAAACAGTCTCCTAAACGTGATTAAATGTGCTTACGCTTTATCTTTTCCATCACAAGAGCAGTTTGGGAAATCTGATGACAACTCTGATGACAAGGGCCGACGTGCACCCCTCGTGCCCGCCCGGTTAGAGCCATACGCTCCCTGGGCCTCCGTCAATGGCCCCCAGGCCCAGGTCTGTGCCCAGAAGAGAAACCGACTGTGCTGTGAGCTCCAGAAAAAAGAGAAAAGTAAACCTACTACCAGGAGAAAGAACAGTAAGAAGTTGTTTTTTAAAGAGTGTGTCTGCCCATGTGACGGACACGGCTCCGAGTGTAGACGGCGGCTCCGAGTATAGACGGCGGCTCCGGAGAGTCTACAAGCTGGCCAATTTCTAGAACACATCTCGGAGGACAAGCCTGGAGCAAATCTGAAAGACGCAGAACGAACCTGGTGAGTTCTGCACTTCTGTCACCAAGAAACATTCTAAATAATTTCTGGGAAGACAGCTCCCCGTGCACTGGCCCCAGCATGACTCTTCTAGAACACACTGTGGTCCCTCAGGCCCATGCACCTTGCTCGGCCCCCCTGCCAATGGCCCTACGGCACAGCGATGGCCCCAGAGGCCCCCTTCCCTACAGGACCCTGCAGTGGCCGTGAGGCTGTGCAGACCGAGGCCTCAGCGCCGGGAAGGAGGGGTTACCCCTCTCCCTACGCGGGGGACCTGGGCAGTCGGAATCACGCAGACGCCCAGCCTCCTGTACGTTCCAGGCCCCTCCCCACAGGTCTCGGCCCCCACACTGGTGTCTAAGAATCGGGCAGTGGTGGGCTCCCCACACGGCTTCCGCGGGGGTGAGGCGTCCAGAACTCACACTCAGGATGGCCCGGGGCCCCAGGCACTCAGCGCTGGAGCGGGGGTCCAGGGGCTCCGCTGTGCCAGGAGGGGCTTCCGGGGAAGGGGCTGGCGGCAGACCAGAGTGGTGGCCCGGTCAGTGATGTACCACAGGCCCCACGCACAACGGCAGACGTTCCGTGTCTCTGGAGGCTCCCAGCGCTGCCCGAGTGAAGCAGTCACTCAACAGGCGTAAGTAAGGACCCGACCTAACCAGCTCCTGACAGTGATCAAGACCTTTCAGGACATTTCTCTGAAATACCTGCTTGCTGCTCCTGCCCAGGCGAGGAGTGAAAAGCCATCAGGTGTTTGGGACAGTTCAGAGCGTCTGCGTTGGTTATTTGCTGGCCCAGATCAAACACTCCTTTAGGGGGACCGTGCCTCCAGCCAACGCACTGCGATTACCAGTCGTGTCCCGTGCTCTCAGGAACACATGGAGGACGGACCACGGTCACCCCAGGCTTCCCCGGTGAGGGCGCCGGGACAGAAGGAGTACGCGGCTGTCTGGTGGACACAGCCCGGGCTCATGTCACCCAACTTTGCCTTGTCAATCTCCGCAACCGATGAGAGACTTCTCCCACAAGGAAAAGCAAGTGGAACTACAACTCTGGTAGGGGGGCGGCAGCCTTGCTCTGACTGTGACCTTGAGGGTTGTGAGGGGTGAGACCTTAGGCAGGACACAACTCACAAAGGTCAGCCTCTGGTAACCCAAACCCTGATGTGCGGTCCGGCTGGCCCCGGGGCACAGGCCGTAAAGGAATCCTGAACACCACGAAACTAGACCGGGAAGCCCCCAGTGACCTTGCACAGCCCCGATGAGCCCAGCCACGCCATGCTTGGAAATGATGCCTGGCCCAGCGGAGTGCCTCGGCCAGGCACCCCAGGTCCAGCAAATCCTGGGGACAGGCTTAGGAGCAGCTGGGTGAAAAGCGGTGGGTGTCTCCAAATTCTTCCTGTCACCTTAGCTGTCGACATAAAGGACACCCCAAAAAGGTCGGAGTCTTCTCTGCAAATATCTCTGGGACCTTTACTGCCAACAGAGCCAGAGTGCAGGCCATCTGGCCGCTTGGCCCCCACAAACGTTCCCCGAAAGCCTCAGTGGCTCCCAGCCCACCGCCCCCAGCCCGTAGTGGGTGGAAGGGTGGCCCTCTGAAATTCACACGCGCCTGCGAGCTTCGGACAGGGTCTCTGCAGACACAATTAAGGTCGGATGAGGTCATTCTGGAGCAGGGAAGACCCTAAATCCAGTGACTGCTGTCACAGTAAGAGAGAACACAGAGACACGGGGGAAAGAGGGTCCTCGTGAGGACATGGGCAGGGACCACGGTGACGCATCTACAAGCCAAGGAAGGCCAAGGGCTGCTAGCAGCACAGAGGCTGGGGGAAGCCTCCAAAAGGAGATCCAGTCCTGCTAATGCCTGCTCCTGGACGTCAGGCCTCTGTGAAACGACCCACTTCTCTGCTACAGGCTGTGGTGCGTGGCAGGCAGCCGCATGGACTCCTGTCCACACTCGCTGCTGTTGCAGGGACAGCCAGAAGGGCTCCAGGGGGGCTGTTCACGAGGCTCCACCACACAGCACAGACCAGAAACTTCCAGATACGGAAGACCCTCACTCTGCAGAGCAGCTTCGTGTCACGACACGCTCAGGATGAGGGGGAAACCATTCTGTCGGAACCCTGTGCTGCGGGCGTCAGGAGAGAGCAGGGTTCCCCACCCGCCCGCCCGCCCAGCAAGTAACCATGGCAACAACAGGTGAGTCTGCCCCAGGTGGCTCAGGTGGGGATGGGGCCCACTGGGCTCACTGGACAGACCTGTGCCACGTCGGCGGCGACCTCGCGCAGGCTCAGGCTGCACCAGGAAGCCTCACCACTGGGCAGGACGGACAAAGTTCCACGGGCCCCTTCAGGAACTGACACCCATACCCTGGGGCAGCAGGACTCGGGCAAATCACACGCGTGGCCCTGGCGAGATCGTTCTTGGAACACACGCACGCGCACTCGCACAGGCACACACACGTGAGCACGCACTGCAAATCTGGAGGTGGCTGCCGAGAGGTGGGCAGATTCGGGGCTGAAGCCTGACTCCTCCCCCTCCCCCGGTGTGGCTCAGGGCAGGTTCCCTCACCTATCTGTGCTCCGTTTCCACTGCCTCAGAATGGAGACAATCGCCCCAGCTCAAGGGACGGTGGGGAGAAGTCTCAGCCCGCGGTCCCTACCACCCAGACTTCCCAGGGAGAGCATTCCACCCACCAGCGCCAGGCCAGCGGCAGGCGCGGACCTCAAATGAGCAGAACAGAAGCCCCGACAGCGAGGGTCAAGAGCGACGTGACCTCCCTCCCCACACCTGACCTGCGCGGCCAGGCGCCTGGGTCCCCGCAGCGAGGCCTGCGGGCAGTGCATACCGTGGGGGCCGGCGCACGCCTGCTTCAGCATGGGCTTATCCATCTTCTTGGCATAAAAGGCCGCGTACCAGACGCGCAGCTCGGCGCCGGGGGGGATGTCCCTGGAGGTGGTGAAGTAGACGTCGTCGCCGTGCTGGAAGGCGGTCAGGTTCTGGTGCTCGGGCCCCGCGGCCGGCCGCACCAGCATCATCCAGTTACAGTCGTCCTCGCTCGACGTGTCGAAGCACACGGGGTGCCCGTCCTTCTGGAACACCTGGGGGGGGGGGGGCACGGCCGCCGCGGGCCGGGAGGGAGCTGGTTACCGCCCATCTGCAGGGCAGCGTGCGTGCGTGTTTATGTGTGTATGCGTGTTTGCGTGTGTGCTGGTGTGCCAGTGTGTGCATGCCTGTGTGTGTAGTGTGTGTGCGCATGTCCATGTACTGGGGGTGTGTGTGTACATGGTGTGCATGTGTGAGCCCGCGTGTGTGTGCACGTGTGTGCACGTGCATGGCATGTGTGGACGCACGTGTGTGTGGTTTGTGGGTGTGGTCTTGCGCACATGCATGTGGTGTGCACATGTGCACGCGTGGTATGGGTGCATGCGTGTGCACGTGTGCGCATGTGGTACATATGTATGCATGTGTGGTACACGTGCATGTGTGCAGACGTGCATGTATCATGGGTGCACACGCGCACGTGTGTGTGGTGGCGGGAGGGTGCTAGGCTAGGGGCCCAGATCAGGCTCCAACAGAACCTGCTTCTGGGGGTCGTCGGGGACCTGAGACCCGTGCACAGAGCAGATGGGAACGGGGACACCTGGGTCTACTCGTGGTCCAGGTGCAGCGTCTGGACACTCAAGTTCCAGTCCGTCTGCAAGGAGCCGTAAGGACAGGAGCTCCGTTCCTGGTCCAGGGGGCATCAGGATGCTGCGGTTCTAGTCCTTGATCAAATATCATCGGAACACCCGAGTTCTACTCCTGCTCCACACATCACCAGCACGGCACAGCGCTCCACACCCGCTCCAGGCATCTCCCAGACACGTAAGCCTTACATCTGGTCCAGGCGTCACCCAGGCATGTAAGCCGAACCCCTGGTCCAGGTGTCCCCTGGACACGTAAGCTCTACATGTGGTCCAGGCGTCACCTGGACACCTGAAACGTGCCCGTGGCCCACCCAGGAAGGGAATGCGTATGTCCTGGGCGGGCACCAGGACACCTAGTTCCTCCCCAGCTCTGTTACAAGTATGTCCGGTGACATCAGTCAGTCCTTCTAAGCTGCGCCGCACCTGCAACGGCAAAGATGCTGGTGGACATGAACGGGGGGAGAAACTCAGAAGTCCTGATGCTCGATGTGACCATACACGGTGGGGAGGGTCGTGCCCTCTTCTCCAGTGCAGTCACTGCTTCCTCACTCCGGGCCCCGCTCTCCCGTCCTGGGCTTTCCCTGCGGGGGCTCCCCACCGCTAATGGGGTGGAGGCCCCTCCGAGGACGGAGCCCTCAGAAGCAGAGGGGCGGCCCAGGGCCTGGCCTCCCTGGCTGGCGTGGGATCTGCTCCCCGAGGGCCTCCACCCACCTCACCGGACACACTGCCACTCGTTGCTGATGTGGTCCTGAAAACGACTCGGGATTGGACACACACCACGATCACCGAGTCACTGAAAGCCAAACGAGCACAAAGGACTTTTTTCAAAGGGGCGATAGCCCGATGTGACTGTGCACCCACGAGCCCTGGGCCCTGAGAAGGACACAGCTGGGGCTTGTGGGGCTTGGCCTCAGGCTTCTCATACAACCTCTCTTTGCTTTCATTTGCAAACAAATCAAACAGCTTTCCTTCCTCCCTATTCTGCTGAAATCTGCCTGGTGAGCTCTACTTTTCCAAGAACTGCCCAAAACCCGAGGCTATGCGTCTCTGTGCGCCCTGAGACAGGGTCTCTGTGGAGGGGCTCTGGGAGTTCGCTGCTGTGGGAAGCCGTGTAGGCCCGGCACCCTGGCCCTCACTGCTGGTGCCGCAGACGTTTCTGGAGGTGTACCTGGCCCGGCACACGCTGGGGGCGGGGCCAGAACAGGGTCCCGTGGCCTCCTGACCTTCAAGAGCTCAAAGCCCTCCCTGCGACATACGGCCATTCTGTTTTCTCCCCATTTCACACGAAAGCTGCATTTTCTCAGTCCGATGGGCTTCTGAGAGCTGCCCTATTTTGCACCAGCATCTTACCGCTGCCTAAACAAACCCTGTCTGTTTGGAAGCGCTCCACAAAGTGCAGTCGGAGGCGCAGGTGTAAGGTGCCTGGGCTCACCCAGCCCCGCCGGGGACAGGAGCGGTGCTCCGATGGCCGCGCGGCAGCCCAGGTCGTGAGCATTCAGACTCTAATCTCACGCACATTTTAAATAACACTGGCAAAGCTGGAAATTACAAAAGACTAGCTTAACTTTGATGCTTTTATGATACAAAAACAAACTAAAATAGGGGCCCCTGGGTGGCTCAGTCGGTTAAGTGTCCAACTTCGGCTCAGGTCATGGTCTCATGGTTCGTGGGTTTGAGCCCCACGTCGGGCTCTGTGCTGACAGCTCAGAGCCTGCTTGGGATTCTCTCTCCCTCTCTCTCTGCCCCTCCCTTCCCTTCAAAAAGAAACATTTAAAAAAGAAACATTAAGATAAAAAAAGAAGCAGTGTTACTGAAGTAAGAGGCCTGATGATCTTTAAAGCTACCTGAGTCTGCTTAGGATCCCCGGACTCCGTGGCTGGCAGGCCCCACCCCTTCCCCAGCCCCGCTGGCACCGCCTTTACCTTCAGCGGAAAAGCAGATTCCTTCTCCCATTTGGCAACTCTCCTCGACTCAAATGGACCAAACTGAGTTCGCTTGACGAGCTGAGTTACGGCAAACACCCCCTCGGCCCCGTCTTCCAGTCGCCGGATCTCCAGGTTGGAGGGAAGGGATGATCTGGAAATGGAACAGGAGGCCCTCCGTCCCCGAGCGCTGCTGGCTGAGGGCAGCCACTCGCACCGGGGACAGGCGGCTAAGACGGCCTAGAGCTCGCTCTCATGAAATACCATCTTCGGGGTGGGTGAAGAGCTCCTACCATGGACAGAGGCGGTGACGGCCACCCAACTCTTCAAAAGCCCGAGCCGCTCGACAGTACCCCAGGGCCCTAGCAATACCTGCCCAGAGCACACGTGGCTTGGGGTGGGGAGACATCTACTAAGGGATGTGTTTGAAACCCACCCAAGAGACAAGCCGCTGCAATGGGCCAGTAGAGAGGAAGGGTGCCAGCTCTCCCCGCCCTCCCCCCCAGAGCCACACAGCCCAGGGTTGGGGGTGTCCCCGTGCTGAGACACCACGAGGGAGGGAGCAGTGCCACCGCATTCCAAGGACAGAGAAGGGTTTCCCTTAGGTTGAAGGGGCCAATTTCCCCGAGGATGTTTTCACCTAAACCGAGAGAGTCAGGAACAGGGCCCTGGACGAGGCAGGCCCGCGGGCTGGGAGCCCGAGGGTGCGGGCTGGGACCCCGAGGGCGCAGGCGAGCCCGACCCCGTCCGGGAGCGGCTCAGGCATTGGGCTGCAGCCCCTCACAGGGATGGTGGAAGGCCGGGCTGCAGAGCAGGGAGCCCTGGCGAAGCGTTCCCACCACGGGGCAGGAGGCTGCTGCCAGAGTTCAAGAGCGACAGGCAGCCAGAGCGAGCTTTCAGCTCTCCTGCCGGCCCTCCACTTCAGGAAACACCAGCCTCCGTTTTGAGAAGCTGAGTGACGTGAGGAAAGGTAACTAAATAAAGAGGCTAGGAAAACCAGTTGGGAAGCTTCTAGAAACAACAGACTCCTGACCACATGCCTGCAGGGGGTGCCGGTACTCTGTCCGCTCTGCAGACGAGGCCGAGGAACACAGAAGGCAGGCCTCGTCCCAGCTCCAGGCCCGGGCGGGGGATGGGCTGTCCCTGGGAGCCCGAGACACGGCCCCCACATGGAGATGTGGGATCTGCTGGGCCTCTGCCTCGTCCCCCGCCCCCACTGCCTGGCCCCCGCTGCAGCCCACCTTGCCCGTGGCAGGCACCATCAGACGGCAGGCCGAGGTTCGGGCCGCGGGGGAGCCTGTAGCCGCGGCCCATCGCTTCCCTGGCCGCCACGCTGCGTCCTGGCCGGCTCGGCCCCTGGGAGCACCGAACTAGACCAAGATATTCACGCTGAAGCCTACAGACGTGCCAGGCTGGTGAACAGATGGGTGGGGGTGAGTGGCGCCTGGGGTTGCGGGGGTTAGGGAGGCTCCACCCCGGGCCCTCACTTTTCACACCTCCTCATCTGGCTGTTCACTCACACCCCTTGTCACATCCTTTAATAAACTGAAAGCAGGGAGGGTTTCCCAGAGTTCTGTGCGCCGCGCTGGCCATGCAGAAGAATGAGAGGAGGAGGTCGCAGGAGCCTCGGTCTGCAGTGTCGTCCCGAGGACACAGGACAGCCCGGGGCTCGCGGCTGGCGTCTGAGTGGGGGCGGGGCGGCCCTGTCGGCTGAGCCCTGAGCCTGGGGGTCCCCTGCCATCTCCACCCGGCCAGTGTCAGAGCTGAACCCTGCCGGTGTCTGAGAACAGCTTGGTCATGTGCGGGGCTCCCCACGCCGGAACCGGGTCCAGGGACCCTCCACGAGCTCCCCTCTTTGCAGGTGCTGAGCTGGCACTCCTGTAACCCTGTCTGACAGGAAAGGCTGTCGAAACAGCGGGAGGCAGCACTCACCTTGCCCTGCTTAGCACAAAGGAGTCTTTGACCATGACCACGGGGCCCAGCTCCGGACACTCGGAGTCGTGGTACTGGCTACAGTCCTCACACCCTGCAAGAGACGCCGGGCGTCAGAGGGGCCCGGGAGGGGCCTGGCAGGGGACACCCGGAGGCACCGCAGGCCCCTGCCCGAGGAGGGGTACCCAGGGGGCTCCTCCCCCTCCCCCAGTGTGAACATGGTGCAAACGCAGGAGGTGGCCCCCGAGGAAAAGACTCTGTGGCACGTTTCAAGGTATGCGGTCACCTCTCTGGCGACAAAGAACAAGATCTACCAAGGACGAAAAGAAATGAAGATGCACCAATTCAACCTGCTTACTGGACATCTTACGTGCCAGGAATCTCTTTTCTGAATCAGGCGCCACCCCCTGCGAAGCGCCCTTGGCCCGAAGTTCTGAGAAAACGGCCCTTTCAAAACCGCACACGCCTGCGGCCTCTCGTGCAACACCCTGTGTTCCGTAAAGCGAACAAAGTCATTTCCACTCAAGCAGCAGCAGCTTTTCCGTGTTCCGGAAACACAGTGTGGATGTGGCTTTGCCCAGGCGGCCAAGCACGCGCCCCGTGCACTTGCGCACAGGCCACGGGCTACTTACAGATGAACATGATCTCCTCGCTCCCGTCCTCGGCCATTTCTGACACCTGTCGGGGAAACAAGGGCCGGTTTTAACGAGCTTTTTGCCAAAGCAGCTTTTAAAGACCATTCCTCTCAGAGGTCCCTTGAACTTGTGCAGAGACCTTACATTGGGCTTTACAGGCACCAAGCAGCGGGGTCCCCTCTGCTGTGATGAGGCCGGGGGCTTGGAGAGGTTTCCCCCCCTAAAATAACGTTTTTAAATAAAAGCGATTGATTGGAATGGCCTCTAGATTAGGAAGTCTTCCCGAACTCAGACTTTTCATCTTTTTGTATCAGCCACTGGTTTCCATTTGTAAAATAAAAGGATCACCATTTTCAGGAGCCGGTTTCACGCTGACCCCTCCAGTTCTCTTGCCTCCCTCACTGGACTGTGAATTGCTCAGAGGTGACCAGGTTGAGGACCACCTCCTTCAGCTGCTAACAGGCGCCTGACACCCAGGCACACCCACCAGCAGCGCAGAAAACGTGACGACAGCACCCCAGCCTCCGGCAGAGTGGTCACCTGTTTTCTGTTGAGCGTGTGCAGTCAGGCAGCGGAGGTGAGCCGCCCCTACTTATGTGGGGGATGATCTGGACACGTTAATTCTAGGACCCAGATCCTCCGGTCTACAGAACAGAAGTAAAACTGCCCCTCACTGACAACCTGCACTCTGAAAACAACAAACCACGATGATGAAAGAGACTGAAGAGGTCACAAATGGGACAGGAACAAGCACTGTTAAAACATCTGTCTACACAGCCCAAAGCAGTCTACACATTCCATGCAATCCTATCAGAATATCACCGGCATCTTTCACAGAAGTAGCACAAACAGTCCTATGTTGTGTAGGGAGCCACAGACCCTCCCAAATAGCCAGAGCAATCTTGAAGAAGGAAAACTAAACAGGAGGTACCACAATCCCAGATTTCAAGATGTACCGCGGAGCACGGTGATCAGAACCGTAGAGCGACGGCATAAAACAGACACACAGATCTACAGGATGGAAGAGAAAGCCCAGAAATACACTCACAATTATAGGGTCAACCAGTCCTCAACAAAGTAGGAGAGAATATCCAACGGAAAAAAGTCTCTTCAACAAATGGTTTGGGAAAACGGAACAGGGACATGCAGAAGAATGAAACTGGAGCACTTTCTTACACCACACACAAAAATGAACTCAAAATGGATAAAAGACCTACATGTGAGACATGAAACCATAAGAATCTAGAAAGGAGCATGGGCCATAATGTCTCTGACATTGGCCATAGCAACACTTTTCCAGACATTTCTCCCGAGGCAAGGAAAACAAAAGCAAAAATAAACTCCTGGGACTACATCAAAATAAAAAGCTTCTGCACAGCAACGGAAACAGACAACAAAACTAAAAGACAGCCTACAGGGTGGGAGAAGATATCCAATAAAGGGTTAGTATCCAAACCGTATAAAGAACTGATATATCTCAACCCTCAAAAAACAAATAATCGGGGGGGCCTGGGTGACTCAGTTAAGTGTCCAACTTGGGCTCAGCTCATGATCTAAGGTTTGTGGATTCTGGCGTGCATCGGACTCTGTGCTGACAGCTCAGGGCCTGGAGCTGCCTCGGATTCTGTGTCTCCCTCTCTCTCTGCCCTTCCCCCACTCATACTCTGTCTTTCTCAAAAATAAATAAATATTTAAAAATAATTTTTAACTGGTAATCCAATTAAAAAAATGGGCAAACTATATGAACAGTCATTTCTCCAAAGAAGACCTCCAGATGGCCAGCAGACACATGAAAACATGCTCATCATCACTCCGTGTCAGGGAAATGCAAATCAAAACCACAGTGAGCTACCACCTCACACCTGTAAGGCTGGCTAAAATAAAAAACACAAGAAACAACAGGTGTTGGTGAGGCTGTGGGGAAAAAACGAACCGTGTGCACTGGTGGTAGAAATGCAAAGCGGTGCAGCCGCTGTGGAAAACAGCTCGAGTGCCTCAAAAATCCAAAATAGACTGACCAGATGATCCAGGAATTCCACTATTGGGTATTTACCCAAAGAATATGAAAATACTAATTTGAAGGGCCATGCATTGCTAGGTTTACTGCAGTGTTCTTTATAACAACACACGGAAGCAACCCAGGGTCCACTGACTGATGAGTGGATAAAGAAGATGTGGTGTTTATATATGTATATGCATATTTATATTTATATAAATACACAAACACACATATATGTATAATGGGATATTTACCATAAAAAGAATGAAATCTTGCTATGTGCAGTGACGTGGATGGAGCTAGAAGATATACATAGTCCTAAGTGAAACACGTCTGAGAAAAACAAATACCATATGATTTCATTATTCATATGTGGAACTTAAGAAATAAAATGAACAAAGAAAAAAGGAGACAAGCCCAAACACAGACTCCTAACGACCGAGAGCAAACTGACGGCTACCAAGGGGGCTGTGGGGGTAGAGAAACAGGTAATAGGGATTTAAGGGCGCACTTAGCACGACGAGCCTGGGGAATGGACAGAACAATGAATCACCAGACTGTGCGGCGGAAACTAATACACCGTGTATGTTAACGACACTGGAATGAAAATTTTAAAAAACTTTGTTTTCAATGCTTTCATCAGAGTTCAAGGAAAACATCTTTTTTTTAAAAAAACTGTTTATTTATTTGGCGGAGGGAGGGGCAGGCAAAGAGGGAGAGAGAGGGTCCCAAGCAGGCCCCGCGCTGTCAGCACTGAGCCCGACACCGGGCTTGAACCCACACACCGTGAGATCATGACCTGGGTTGAGATCAAGAGGGGGATGCTCAAATGACTGAGCCACCCAGGCACCCCTAAGATATACTTCAAAAAGAGTGCACACCTCACGCAGTTTTGGGGGGCAGAGTGCCCTACCCCAGCAGGCATGACACGTCCGAGCTCCCCCCACCCCACTGTGCGGGCCCCTGTGTGCTGCGAGGCTCCTTTTTTGGCAAAGCGCACAGGTCGGCACCTCCCGAATGCTTATGTCA
Organism: Helogale parvula; assembly: GCA_004023845.1. Taxonomy (NCBI): domain Eukaryota; kingdom Metazoa; phylum Chordata; class Mammalia; order Carnivora; family Herpestidae; genus Helogale; species Helogale parvula. The sequence goes on from PJEM01009677.1 coordinate 35,590, forward strand.
TGTGGCCTCTGCTCCGCTTCTATCCCAGCACCTTGAAGAACGAACAGCAGACAGTGCAGCGTCCACGTGAAAACTCAGATTCGCCACATATGCGTGTACTTGAGCTGAGAGGAGAATCACGACTCCGCTGTGGCAGAGTGAGTCCCCGGTGGGGAAACGAGGCACAGAGGTGGGATTTCCAACCTGCCTCTAAAGGGCCAAAGGTCAGTAACCAGGGCGTTTATGTCTTCCGAACAGAACCCCGTGTTTTGCCTTCGTGGGAGCAGCCAGTTAGGCGAAAAGGCATCTCTGGTGGTCCCAGCACGTGTAACCCAGGGCTTCCCGGCTAACAGGGGCCAGGGGTGTGGTCGGGGGCCCATCTGGCATGGGGACAGCACCTGGTCACCGAGCAGAAGAAGAAGAGGGACGAAGTGGCAGAAGAAACCCAAGGAAATCTGCGGTACTGCGTTCCTGGGGCGCCCCGAGGAGCGGAGCCCCTCCACCTGCCGCCCTGGCGACAGCAGAGAGCACCAGGCAAGGACAATGGCAGGCTCCTAAGAAGCTGCTCGAAGCCGCAGGGTGGCGGCCGGCAGAACATGGGGTCCCCACAGGACTTGTCAGAGTCGGGGCGCCGACCAGGTGCCTCTCTTGGGTACTCCCTGTAGATGCCTGGCTGGATCCGCTGAGCCCCGGGGGGCTGCCTGTCCGCCTCTGTTCTGCACCCCTCAAGGGAGGCAAAGCAGACGGCCTCCTGTCCCCTGAGTGTCCCCAAAGGAGCAGGCCCCTCCAAGCATACCTCCTGGGACAGAAACACAGCAACTTGGTTTTAGTAATGGCCGCAGGGAGAAAATGAGAGCGGGCAGGACGCATCGGGAGGTTTCAGCCTTTTATCACACACGGAAATGCTCCAGGCCCCAGAAAGAGCCTCTGGATCCCCGAAACATGGCCTGAAGCAAGGGCACCTCTTAAAGCCTTTGCTCTCCTCGCCAAATCCCCTTAGAGCTCAGAATGTCCCTTTGTATCTTGTCCCAAGAAGTCCAGTCTCCAGGCGCCCCCAGCATGGAAGGAACCCCAGAACAGGGATTTGTGGATTGCGTTTTAGGGAAAATGACCAGAGACCCTGAGTGTGAGATCTGGCCGCTGTAACCAGGAACCCCGGGAAACCTTACCTCCAGCAGTGATTCTCCAAGTGGGGTCCCCCGGACCGGCAAACAGCAGCACCAGCAGCACCCGGGAATCTCTCCGAAATGCACATTCTCGGGCCCGTCCCCAGACCTGCTGAGGCCGACTCCAGGGGCTGGAGCGTCGCACGAACCTCCAGATTATTCTGAGGCACCTCACATCTGAGCGCCTCGCATCTTTCTAGCACATATGTGATCCCCTACTACGTGAACCGACGGACCACGGCAGTGGGTGGCCACGGGAGACCACAGTAACAGCAGCAGGAAACCAAAGTCATCACGAACGCCAGTTGGGCTCAGACCAGGACTACCCACATGGAAGCAGGGGAGGACGGGGGAGATGGCGGTGAAGGCGATCTCGGACACACTGGAGGTAACGGGTTCACAGGTGACTGGAGTGCACAGGCGGGCCCCAGTGATGCCGGCTGGTAAAAGCGGCCGTGACAAAGAAGTGACACGCGAGGACCAGCTGAGCTGTGAGCTACAGGTGAGGAGATGCTGGTACTGGGGAAGGGACAGATCCACAGGTCAGCGGAAATCGAGACCCACACAATCGTGTTCAACTGCTTTCGATGAGGCCATAAAAGCAATGCAGGAAGGAAGGATGGCCTTCCTGGCAAGTGGGCATGGCGGGGGATGGGCCGCGCTGTCACACCTTCCACAAAAGTTAAGTCGTAACAGATCCCAGACTGAACACATTAAATTGAAAAATTTTTTAGAGAAACATAAGAGGAAATTGTTGAGATCTAAAGTAGGCAGTTTTTAGACTTGTCGCCAAACCAGTGGTCTATAAAAAGAAAACTAATTGGACTTTATCAAAATGTGAAGTTTTGCTCTAGAAGAAACACGTGAAGTGGGTGAAAAGACCAGCTCAAGACGGAGGCAGCTTTGCAGACCACCCAACCCTACGCCGACCAGGCAAAGGACTCTCAAAACCCAGCAGGCAGAGACAAGCCATCCAACCGGTAAATGGGCAAAAGACTGGACAAGACACTTCACCGAAGAAAATATGTAAGTGACAAATGTCACAGGAAGAGATGCCCGACCCCACGCCAGGGACACGCAAGGCATCACCTCACCGGGATGGGCAGAAATGCGGCGGGATGGCGGACGCCTGGGCGCTCTGTGCGGCTGGCGGGGCGCGGGCAGCCTTCCGCCGTTGACTGGCCGGCGGCTCGGGGCCACTTGACCCAGAGAAAGGAAGACTCCCCGTGCACACAGCCGTTCACGGCCGCCCTGTTCCTCACGGCACAGACTGGAAATGAGCCCCGTGGCTGTGAGTGGGGGACCAATCTGTGGTCCACCCACACCCTGGATGACACCCTGTACCGGGAAGGACTCAACTATTAATACATGCACAACAGGCTTGGGAGGACCCTCCAGATCAGCGCCATGGGGGACACGCCACTCCCAAAGGTCACATACTGTGTGACCCCGTTGACTTAACCTCCCTGAGACAACATACACTCATGGTGACTGGAGTGCTGGCTGGTGGGTAGAGGGACAGTGGGCGGGGGAGGGGCGGCACGGGGACGCTTGCAGGGATGGAGTGCGGTACCCACACTGGGACACTGGCACCATCCGGATGTGACCCAGCACTGGAGTTCTGCAAGGTGTCACTGCTGCATCTGGGTAAAGGGTGGTCTTTCTTACGACAGCATGGGAATCTACAATGATCACAAAATTAAAAGTTCAATTACAAAAAGATGGGAAGGGAAGGGTGGCTAGGGGGCTCAGTCGGTTGAGCGTCCGACTCTTGATTTTGGCTCAGGTCATGATCCCAGGGTCGTGGGATCGAGCCCCGCGTTGTGCTCTGCGCTGAGTATGGAGTCTGCTTAGGGTCTCCCTCTCTTCCCCTCTGCCCCTCACTTGATTGGCCGCCCGGGCCGCGGCAGGACACGGTCCTCTCGCCCTCCATGGGCTGCTCTGCCCTGGGGGTTCTCCCCCACAGCCTCCTGGTCTTGGCTCTCCCAGGGCCAAGCCCCCACCCCTTCCCACCTCTCCCCTGGCAAGATCCCTCCCTAGGCGGCCACACCTGGGCATGCAGGTAACTCCTGGGAGACCCACATCTTCACGTGGAGGCCACAGCAGCTGAACATGCCGGAAACGGGCCCAGGACTGCTCCTGGCTTCCGTGCCCAGCATGGCCCTCCTGGACCTCTCAAATCTCAGAACCTGGTTGTGAGATACCCGGTCTCACCCCGCCCGCAGCACCCCTGCCCTCAGACACCCGGTCTCACCCCTCCCCGCAGCCCCCCTGCCTGCAGATACCCAGTCTCACCCCGCCCGCAGCACCCTGCCCTCAGACACAAGGTCTCACCCTGCCCCGCAGCGCCCCAGCCCCAAGGCCAATGGTTCCAGGGACCGTGCCTCCCCCTGCCTCCCCTCTCACCCCGGAGGGCTGCAAGGACCTCTGGAAGGCCCTTCCTGCTCCACCCTGGCTGGCCAATCTGTTGTCCACACCACAGAGGGGCCTCTAGAACTCGAACCCAGCCATGTAACCTGCCAGGCTGAAAGCTCACGGCTCCCTCCTGCCCCCAGGGCAGACCCCAGCCCTCTGCCCACCTCGCCCTCGCTGACCCTCCCGGCCACGGTGGCCTCCATGTAGCCCCCAGAAGCACCCAGCTCCTTCCTGTCCCCAGGCCTCCCGCTGTTCTCCCTGCGCCTGAAAGCTCTCCCCACTCAGCCGTTGGCTGTGCCTCCTCACCCTTCACACCTTAGCTTAACAGGCACGGTGGCGGGCAGGGTTTCCTGGCCCAGCTGTCCAGATTTAGGCCTTGAGACACTTTCCAAAAGCTCCCTGCAATTTTCCTTCCCTGCACCTTTGACCACTGAGATCACCTGTGAGTGTTATGTATGCAGTGGTGGGGTGACAGCTGCTAACGGAATCGGCCACGTCTCTGGGGCGTCCCTTCCCCCCCCCCCCCCCCCCCCCCCCCCCCGCCCCAGTTGCGGACCCAGGTCCCCTCCTGGGGCGCGGCCTGCCTCCCACCCAGCACAGGTCCCGCCCTCTGAGCCGGAGCCCAGGCTCGCCCTGCAGACACCTTCTCCCTCCCGAGATCCCGGGATGAAGCTGGCCCTTCCTATGAAACCGGCATCTCAAGCTGTCACAAATCAGGGACCACGTTTGGGCTTTTTTTTTTTTACCACATTTCCAACAGATCTTGATGCCGATCTTCGTGCCCACTCCCTTTTCTCCCGCACCGTGTGGACCACACACCACAGTCAGCAGAGCCCGATCGCTTCTGGCCGGGCTCCTCGGGAACTGGAGACGTTCAAATGCTTTGTTTGTGACACTTATGCCAGGAAGTTCAGGCGGCAGTCTGGGGAGACCAACAGGGGGAGCCGGGAGAGACTCCCTGCCTTCCAACCAAAAGTGACCCTACCTGCTTCTCTCGCTCAGGAGTGACAGGGCGCCGGCCCCGTGACTCAGGCGAGGCGACGTCCGTCTCTCGCCCAGGCCTGCTCTGTCTGGGGCCACCGAGACAGGCATGCACCCTCTCCCCTTCCACAACATTCACAGGACTGGGGAGCCTGCTGGGGGGAAGCCTGGAAGGGCCGGCATGTGGGATCCAGGTTCGGCCAAACACGTACCTCACCCTTCACTTCCGGGGAGAGTGCTCAGCCCCCCAGGGAAACCTCACTGGCTCCTTCTCACTACGAACTGGTCTGAACAGCCTGCAGCAGAACGGCCTGTGGTCACCAGGCGGGCCCGCCTCGCTGTTCTGCACAGAACTTGTCGGGGTGACTTGGGAGCCCAGAGCTGCACGCACACAATCATGGGCGGCCCGGTTGGCTGGAGCTCCGAATCTGGCCTCGGGATCAGAGCCGGCCCGTCTGTTCCTGACGCCAAGAGGGACCGTCTCACCTCCTCGAGCCAGACCAGGCCCGAGCCAGACCAGGCCCGAGCCGGACCAGGCCGGCCCGGAATGCGTCGGGGAGGGAAGTGGAAGCTGCAGGAGCCCAG
>PJEM01009677.1:40815-69614 GCA_004023845.1 Helogale parvula
CCCCGATGCGAGGGGTTGGCCCTTCTTTATTCTTCCCCGTACTTCTCTCCCTCTTCACGCCCTCACAGCTGTCTGACTCCACACGCTCCCCGGCCCTTCTAGTTACAGAAGCCTCCCTCCATGGGACTGAGTGCTGCTGTCGTGAAGGACTATTACTCGGGACCCCCGGCAGGGTCGGTCCCAAGGCCACAAACACGGACGGGGCCTACGCACAGCGGCCGGAGAGACGGAGCCAGCTCGCTTCTCAGCCAACGCCCCGGCCCCGCCCTCGGTCGGAAAGCCCAGAGACCTCACTGGACTATTTTGAGTGTTGCAGGAATGTTCTGTGGAAACAGCGCGGTTCCTCACAACCCCAGCCATGCGGGGTCATCTAGGACCCGCCGCCCATCGAGCACCGGTCTGGAGCGAAAGAGACGGAACAGAGGTGCAGCCCTTCTGTTCCTGCGCAGACCACATGGTTCAAATTGCCTCGGGAAAGTCCCCGGCAGTGCTCTCGCTGGGTCCTAGGGGAGTTGTATCGTAATTTTTGAGGAGCCTCCACACTGTTCTCCAGAGCGGCTGCACCAGTTTACATTCCCACCAACAGTGCAGGAGGGTGCCCGTCTCTCCACACCCTCGCCAGCATCTGTAGTCTCTTGATTTGTTCATTTTAGCCACTCTGACTGGTGTGAGGTGGTGTCTCCATGTGGTTTGCGCGCTGATGCATAGGAGCACATGCACCCCAATGTTCATAGCAGCAATGTCAACAATAGCCAAATCATGGAAAGAGCCTAAATGTCCATCACCTGATGAGTGGATCAAGAAGATGTGGTATATCTACACAATAGAGTACTCCATGGCAATGAGAAAGAATGAAATCTGGCCATTTGTAGCAACGTGGATGGACCTCGAGGGTGTCATGCTAAGTGAAATAAGTCAGGCAGAGAAGGACAGATACCATATGTTTTCACTCATAGGTCTAACAGGAGAAACTTAACAGAGGACCATGGGGAGGGGAAGGGGAAAAATAGTTGGGGAGAGGGAGGGAGGCAACCCATGAGAGACTCTTGAATACTGAGAACAAACTGAGGGCTGAAAAGGGAGGGGGAGAGAGGAAGGGAGTGATGGGCATGGAGGAGGGCGCTTGTGGGGAAGAGCACTGGTTGTTTTATGGAAACCAACTTGACAATAAACTATAAAAGAAAAAGAACAAATAAAGTTGTTAAAAAAAATTGCCTCCGGGAAAGCGGGTCTGTGCCAAGGGTCCCGCAAGGGGGGAAGAGAGAGAGCAGAGCCCCTGTGTGACCTGGGCAGGACGTGCGAGCAGACGCCCTTTAAAGAGATTACCTACAATATGGTCTGACTACTCGGGGTCCCTCGCGCAGGTGGGAATCGCACCGTATTTGTCCTTTTGTGTCTGGCTCGTGTCACTGGGCAGGAGGTCCTCCAGGTTCACCCCGGACCCAGCAGGTGTCAGAATGCCCTTCCCCTTTAAGCCTGACCGCTCTTCCTTGCAAGGACAGGCCGCGGTTTGCTTGTCCCTTCATCCACCAAGGGACACGTGGGGCCCCCACCCCTCGGCCACTGTGCAGAGCGCTGCTGTGAACGTGGGTGCACAAGTATGTCTTCAAGTCCCTGCTCTCAGTCCTTTCGGGCGCAGACGGAAATGGGGTGCCAGATCTCACCGGAGGTCTGCTCAACGCCGAGGGGCCGCCTCCCTGCCTCCTGGACGGCCGCCCCGGTTCCCGGCCCCAGCAGCTGTGCCCGAGGCTGCCGGCTGCCCCCCATCCCCCCAACACCTGCTCTGCGTGTACAGTGCCATCCCGGTGAGCACGAGGCGGAAAAAGACGCTCTTTCACCGTGACCGGCAGAAGCACTGATCTAGAAAAAGCAACCGGCGTTGAAGCATCGCGGGAGGAAAACATGACGATCTTCAGACACACGCAGCTAAAAATAACTCAAAGGAAGAGGCGTTTTCAGGGAGGCCGTTGATGGAAGCGTGAAATGAAGATTATCTCTTGTTTGCTGGCCTGGCTGGGCCCTCCCCGTCCCTCCTGGGACCATGTCTGTGGCAGGGAGACGGACCTGGAGCAAGGTGACGGCGTCCCGGGGGCCCATTACCGTCCCGGACTGAGCCACACACACAGACACACACACACCCGGACTAGGCCACACACACACACCCAGACTGAGCCACACACACACACACACACACACACACACACACACACACACACACACAGTACTCCGGGAGGTGTTTGTGTCACGTTTTGAAAGAATTATAGAAACACAGGAAATTTCAAAAAGAGCCCAGAGGGGCCTCAATCGCCCTTGACTGGTTGTCCCCAGCGGCTGGATCTTACGTAACCACGGACAAGGTCACAAGTCCTGCCCAACCGCAGCGCGCCGTCAACGCCAGGAGAGTCCTGTGCGTGTGCAGCTCGATGTCTCGGGGGTGCAGGTGTGTGCAGCCGCCCTCGCCATCAGGCCGCTGTGCAGGGCGCTGTACTGTTCAGTGGAGACTTCGCAGGTGCGCCCGGCACGCCCCCTCCGCCCTGTCACCCCCAGCCCCCACCAAGCACGAATCCGCTCTCCACGTCTGTGGTGCTGTCATCTGAAGGACGTTGCGAGGACGGAGTCGTCCGCGTCGGGGCCCCTGGAGACTCGCCTTCTCCTTCCCTCAGCGGGCGCGCTGCGTCCATCAGGCGGCCGGGCAGACCGAGGTCCCCGCTGCGGGGCAGCACTCCCTGCAGCTGGCTCCGCCATCCACGCGCCGGGCGGCCCCGTTCGGGGCGGTTACAGGTCGGGCTGCCCCGGACAACGGCGCACAGGTTTTCTGTGGACAGGCGGTCACTTCTCCAGGATAAACGCCCCAGCGCACAGCGAGTCAGACCGAGTCGCCCATGAAGTGGACGTTCTGTTTACTAAGAAGTTGCCGTCGTGGCCACGACGAGAGGCCAGCTGCTCCGCGTCACCTGCACGGGCGCCATCACCATGGTTTACGTTAGCCGCTCTCACGGACACAGGCTGCCATCTCACGGCGGTTTCAACCCGCACTTCCCCGACGGCCAGGAGAGGGGACACCTCCTCACGTGCCGGCTCGCTGTCTGCAGATCCCCGGGAAGGCGGCCCTCCACATCCTCTGCCCACCTTCCCGGTCGTCTGGGCGGGCTGGTTTGTTTGCGGTTACCGTGGGGCTGCGAAGCCCCCAGGCTCTCCAGATCCTTCTCAGACACGTGGCTCATGAGCGCGCTCTCCCTCCTGACGGCACTGCTCTTGTGCAGAACGGAGGTCTCCAGCCCGGCCGAGGGCCGCTCCCTGACCTTCCCTTCTGGGGATCATGCTCTGGTGTCACGTCTAACACCCAGGCCCCCTCCTTCCCTCCTAGGTTCCTTAGGAAATCCTCACATGGTCCGTTCCGCGTGTTGAAGCGTCCTATGAAACTTGAGTTAACTGCTGTATCACATGAGGTTCGTTCTGTCTGGAGAGGGGCAGCTGATTGGGCACCACTGACGGGTCGGCACCTGAGCCCCAGGCCCACAGCCCCGTCATGTGGATCCGAGTCTGGGTTCTCTCTGCTGCCCCCACCCCTGCATCCATCCATCGGGGCCACCACACGAGGTGGGCGGCAGTCAATCCCGTCCTCATGACCACAGCCTGGAGCGAGTGTGACAACAGGGTAGGCTGGCTCCTCTCACGCGAGTGTTCTGCACAACAGTCCAAGCCACTCTCGTCCCCTTTACTTTCTGGAGAAATTCGACAATCTTGCCTTCATCTACGTGAGATTGTGGCTGGGATTCACACGTGTAACTGCAGGAACGTCTGAGCTCACAGAACCTGCCCGAGATATTACCATCCCCATAGGTAGTCAATACAAAAATAAGGAATGAGGCTTTTCACAGCAGGTCTTGGAAGCCCCGTGTGTGATTTATGTGTGTATGTCCTATGCCACCTGCACTCACACCGGCCGTGCCAAGTACTCAGCCCCAGTCTAGAGGCCCAGGGGATTTTTTTTTAGCAAGAAAGACATTTTCCCACTGGGCACATGCCCCATAAAAATATTAAAAGCATGAAGGGAAAAATCACGAAAAGGAAAAAGCAAACAAGTTATCACTTGACAAACACGTGCTCCAGAACGGTCCTGAAAGACGGTCTAGGGGGACCCCAGGGGAGTAGTAGGTGGGCAGAGAGGAACTCTGTGGCTAATAAATTTGTGAGACATTGTGGATTCCCACTCTGGAGTCCTGATACACAATGGCACATTAAAGGCCCTGAGAAGTCCTGCAGCGAGAATCTGCTGGAAGGTGTTTACCCCGTAGCATCTGAACCTATTTGGGCAGGAACACGTCTACACACACGGTGTCCCGTAATAGAGAACCTCACGGAGCACGGACAGGGAACGTCAGTTTGGGGGGAGGACCTGGTCCTGCCATGGGGTGCAGGCGCCGGGAACCAGGCGGTGAGTCTGGCTCTGCCCTGCACTGGATTCTAGACACTGCGTGTTAGTTATCTGCCCTCTGTGGGCCTCAATTTCCTCATCTGCACAAGGAGTCCCCTTCCTGTCTGCACAGTTACAATCCTAAAATCCTAGCTCATCGTTAGGATCCTATACAACAGTGGTTCTGGCACTTTCCATGGGACACCCTCCCCCTTCCCAACTATGACTTCGCTCTGTGTCTATTTTTCAGAAATGAGCCTTCAGGTGCCAGGGAGGAGCAGCATGACACAGCAATCAGGCCTCACAGCTTAGTTCGCACTCAGGAACTTGGTGCGGACAGTTCTGGAAACTGGTTACAACCTCCAGCTCCTTTCCATCTCCTTCCCCACTATCCGCGACCCTCTGCTCCGACCCAATTCAGCAATCTCCCCAGGCCCCGGGAGCGTTCATTTAGGATCCTTCCCGGAGCCTCCCTCTGCCACACTCCCACTAGCCCCACTGCCTCACCTCGCCCCTGCCTGGTCCAGTGCCTCTCCTCCCCTTTCCCCCCTCCCCTGCGTGTGCTCTCTCTGGGCCAGCGCCCCTCCCACAGCCCTAGGCGGTCACTGTAATGTCAGCGCCCTCTCTCCTTGCCGTGCTGAGCACACCATGGGGGCCGAGGGTGAGTGTGACAGAACACCGCCCGGCCCAGGGCTCAGTGACCATCTGGGGGACATCTCGTCACCTAGAGACTAACTGCTAGGGGCCACCTGATCGGCCCGCTGGCTCCCCTCCAGGGTCTGCAGGCTGACAGTGGTCCCTGAAAGCAGACGTGGGGAGCCCAGCGCCCCTGCCTGCACAGCTTGAAATGGGATGGACACAGAACACGAGCCACTGCTGCGGCCAAGGGCGGCCAGGTCAGCGGGCTTCCAACTTCAGGACGGGCCCAGGCCCGAGCCATGTACCAGGCTTCCGGTCGTGGGCCACGGGCCACAGGACGTGGGGGCAGGAGGGCACGCAAGCCGCATGGGACATACCCACACGAGCCACAAGATGAGAACTGGCCCGCCTGGCTCCGGCCACATCCTGGGGTGGGTGGCAGGATCCCTTCTGCCCACTCCTCTCTTCCTCATCCAAGGTAACTGTTCCCCTACGAGAGGGAGCAGCTACACACACGTGCTGTGGAAGCCGGAAGGCAGCCCCTCCACGCCCCTGCGTCCCGTTCGGTCCCACCGCCCAGCGGGCCTCCGACCAGTCTCTCTGCTGCAGCTCCTTCTGCATCTGGGGTAACGGGCTTCCACTGAGGCCCCGACGGCTCACCTGGGGGCGGGGGGGCTGCACCCTCAGCTCTCGCTGCCATTGGTGAACAGGGAGCTCGCCCACTCTCTTCCCTCCCCTCTTGCCCCGGCGTAATTCTGGTTAAATCAGAGGATGTGATGTTACGACTCCAAAAGTACTACCGACTGCTCGCTCGAACAAGTTTATTACCATTACGTTTCTAGCGGAACCTGCGTAAAGGGTAACGACTTATTTTTTCCTATTTCCGGTTTCTTGTTGTTTGCATGCTGGATGTGAATGTTAGATTTTGTGTGACGTTTCCTGTGGGCCGTGCTGCTGCCCGTGCGTGGATCTGGTGTCCTGTTTCGTGTGGGTCCTGCGTGGTTGTCTGCGTGCGGATTTTGTTGTGCGTTGGTCTGTGTAGTTGTTTGTGTGTACTTTCTGTTGTGTTGTTTCTGCTGTGTGTGTGTCCACCTTGCCCTGTTTTGTGTGGGTCTCGTTTGTGTGCGGACTTTGCCGTGTGCTGCTTTGTCGGCCCGTAGCGTCACCGTGCACAGGCCCCGCCGAGTGCACACCTGGGAACCGTGTGCCCCCAGATGCTTTCAGAATTTCTGTCTTACACCACCGACCTTCGCAGAGGGCCTGGCGCCCTCGTGCTGGGACCCTCCAGCCTCCAGATTTTCTTGTTACATCTTTCATAACTTCTGTGTCTTTTTCCTGAGCCCCTTAGTTTCATCAAAAACAACGACTACGTTTCTGATGCTCATGTCTGGTTTTTAAGAGGATTTCTGAGCAAAGAGGGGAGAGAGGGGTCTGTACTCTAACCCCTAAATGTGGAACCTGGGTAGTGTCGACTTTCTCACGCTGATCTCCGATGGATGGCCATGGCAGAGACATGGGAGGGTGGGGCCGTGGGGGACACTTTCGAACTGAGCCCCTGGGAGCGCTGGTGACCAGAAGAACCTCATGCTTTCTCAGGGGAAGGAGGCGGAGCTCTGTGGAGAGCAAGGTGGCACAGGACAGAGTCCCGGGAGGCCCCGCGTGCCGGGGAGAGGGCCCAGGGCTGTGCGGACGCCGAGAACAAGGGTTTGACAGCCTCCCTGCTAACATTACACCTGGTTTTGGCTGCAGGCGAAGGCAAACGTACTGTAACTACTGAGCACCTACATTTTTCACACCCCCCAAGGCCGAGGCCCCAAGTAACGGAACGCCGGGCCCACTCCCCCTCTCAGACAGACCCGTCCGCAGCCACAGTCTCCCCTCCCCAGAGACGAGGCCCCGAGCGTTATCCCACACGAATCACGACTTGGGGTCCCCGGACTCACAGAGGGTTAGCCTCCAGCTGCACCAAGGGCAGGAGACGGCTCAGTGCCGGCGCCCCGACGGCCCCGGCCCTGCGTCGGCACTCACAGCCAGAGCTGGGGCGCAGGTGTGCGGAACGTCAAGACCGAGCCAGGAGGGCTGACGCAAGTCAGGCAGAGAGAGGCATCATCTCAGAGAGAGCCAAGTCTCAATCCTACGCAAGGTCGTGGAAATCTGACCCCGCAGGCGCAGGATGGTTCCGGGGAGGGTCCGCAGTCAGATTTCTTTGGACTTTATGAGGGCGAGAGGCCCCCACAAGGCCCCCGCCGTGCCCCTGAGCCCCCTACGTGTGGTTCCAGGGCTCCTCCCTGGGCAGCTTCCAGCCCCCGTGAGCCTTCTCGTTCCCTGTTCAGAGAACTCTCTCCCTCCATCTGTCAAACTCCTACCTGATCTTTAAGGCCCCCTCCTAATGGCCCCTCCTCCCTGACTCGGTCCTGGCCACATCCCCTGGCCCCATGCGGGCATGCCACACCCTCTTTTCCCTGGGAGGCCCCAGGCCACTTGCCCCTCACCTCTCTCTGCAGCAGGTCACAGTCCTGGACGGCTCCCACCAGCCTCAAACTGAGCTCACTCTAGAACAAAGATGTTTTCCTTAATATCACCTATCCTATGACCTCTAAAGCCCCATTTCTCTTCCTTTCCTTTGTGTTTTTTAAATTATTTTTAACGTTTCTTCATTTTTGAGACACAGAGAGAGACACAGTATGAGTGGGGGAGGGGCAGAGAGAAAGGGAGATACAGAATTGAAGCAGCTCCAGACCCTGAGCTGTCAGCACAGAGCCCGATGTGGGGCTCGAACCCACGACCCATGAGATCACAACCCGAGCCAAAGTCAGACACCTAACCAACTGAGCCCCCCAGGAGTCCCTCTCTTTTTTCCGTTCCAAGACTCCCAGGAAGAACTCTGTCGGATTCCTCACCTACCTTTCTCCCTAAGATGGGGGGATTCGCTCCCAGGGCTCCACCAAAGCCCTCCTGGCAGCCCTGGCCTCGCCTTCGGCTTGCTGAGCCCAACCCTCCATCAGCGGAGATGCCGGGTGGCAGCCCTCACGCCCTACCTCCCTCCCTCCCTCTGGACACTCTGGTCTCCCTCGTGTCTCCGGGGGTGGCTTCCTAAGCCCCTTTGCCTTCCCGTCCCCTGCCCAAAGCTGCCTCCATGGGGTAACCCGGGCTGCCCCTTGGTCCCCTCTCCCCCTGGACCCAGCACCTACCCCCACACAGCCTCCCATGCCGAGTCCCCAGTCCCATCCACAGCCCCGACCTCTTTGCTGTCAACCCTGCACTTAAGCTCACAGCTCACACGGCTCGTCCCTAGTTTTAATAGCTGCAAGGGACGCAATTTCCAGCATATTACAGATATTGGCTTCTTAAAATAAAACTTTAGGTCACTGCTCTACGCACGTCTGCAGGGCCACCTGTTTAGCCTGCACACGAACAAGTCCCCTCAACTGTCAGGAAGCTGGCACTTCTGCATCTGTCACCGCGCCCCCCAGGCCATGGGCATGCTAGCCGCAGCCACGGTTACAGACCCGCGCTGCGCAGGACTCCGCAGCCACCTGCAGGCCTGCGCGGGACTTCTGCACGCAGATCACACCCAGCCTGATCCACTGGGATCACAGGCTGTGATGGCACCCTCCAGGTTGGGCCAGCGCCGCACTAACTGGCGCCTCACTGACCCCCCAAAGGGGACGGCACGCGTTCTGATGAAGGGCCGTCTAAGAAAGAAGCCGTGTCTGATGAGGCGCGCAGGCCTTTTCCCCAGTCAGTGCGTGTTCGGATCCGTTCCTACGCTTCAGTTCTCTAAGTGTGAGCGCAGGAGCGTCGTTCCACGGGCGAGTGACCGGGACAGACAGCTCTGCCAGGGCACATCTCCTGCGGCCACCATCCTGCCACCAGGAGTGCCCGGCGGCTCCGTCCGCGTAAAAACGTTGTACCTGCTGCAAACCTGTCTCTCACCCACAGTGAGGCCGCTGCCCCGACACCCGCCCATCCGCGGGGATCCCTGGCCCGCTCTCTCCTGGGCTGGGAGGGGTTGGGATTCCTCCCCAGGGTCCCAGTGTGTCAGGAAGGGGAGGACCCAGACCCTCCCCCCACTTCCCCGCAGCTAGAGTCTCTCCCACCCTAGAGGGAGAGGGGGCAGTTTGAAGATGCCAGGGTCTGCGGGGCCCTGATTCCCCCCATCACCGCCTCCTCCCCCGGAGCCCCCACACCCGTCACCCGCACCTCGGCAAACAGCACCTCCTGTTCCCTGCCACACATTTCCCAACAAGACCTGCAGCAAGGCCTCCTGGCTCTAGAAATACACTTTGCCCTGCTTTCTCATCTCCCGCCCGCCTCCGCCCTGCTAGTAATGGAATCCTGTCGGGCCCGGACTCCCCACGGCGGCCACAGACACAGAGCCTGCCGCACCCCTGCCGGAGCCCTCCATGGCGACCGCCTGGCACTCGGGATGGAGCGGTCAGCAGCCGCGCTGCCTCGCTCGTCCCTGGACACAGGAAGCTCGCTCCACACCGGGGCCTTCGCACTTGCCCCTCATCTGTCGGGGACACGCTCAGCCCAGACCCTCACGGGCACCTCACAGCACCAGTCTCAGCTCAGATGTGCCCTGCTCTGACTGCCTGCGCGTGACCGTGCTCCCCACACACCCCTGCCTCCTCTCCCCTACATGCTCCCCCCACTGTCCACCTCCCCGAGGTGTTCTGTTTGCTGTCGCCGCCTGCCTCCCGCCCTCCTCGACACGGGGTGTCCTGCCTTCTTGCTGGCCGCACACGACAGGCCCACACCGAATAGGCATGTGTTGCGTGAACAGCCCAGGGGGTGAGTATCCACACCCATGAGCTGTTTGAGCGGAGCCGGGCAGGTGTCACCCACACCGCACACGCGTGAAACGGACGCCGAGAACGCATGGAGGTCACTGCTTAACAAACTAAACCTCTGAGACCGCGTGTATCAGAGACATTCCTTCAGTCCCCCTCAAAAGTCTGCAAACGGGAGGGGTGTCCCGTCCTGACTTCCTCCCCGAGGATGGCAGGGAAAGGAGGGTGACTAGAAGTGCCTCTGAGGCAAACAGAGTCCGTTCTCAACCATACTTACTCCATGAAAACGACTGGCCTTGTAATTGGGGTTGATTTATTTGTCCTCTGGTTAAAAAAAAAAAAGACACTAAGAATAAAATAACTCTTTTCTGTTTCCGAAATAGAATATAACATTATATCCTTTGTCGGCAACTTTTTTTTACAAACCTTATGAATCAAAGAAATGGACGGGGAAAACTCCCTCTACAAAGGAAGAATTTTGTTGTTTTTCCCCGTTCAAAATCCAAACTACAGAGCTCTCCTCAGCCATTCACCGTAAGGCAGTGATGTCCAGGAAATCAGGAGAAGCCGTGTGGAGCTGTGAAAATACGGAAAACGTGCAGGGCCGAATCACAGAATGGTGTGTGCCAACCCGACGCGGGCACCTCCCCCTGCACGACACTCTCCGGGACACTCTCCGGGACAGTTCTCGCTATGCCCTGTTAAGGTTCATCACAAAGCCAGGGGCTCCCCCAGACTTCTCATCCTCAAAAACGCCTGCGGGAGCCAAGCCGGGTTCTCCAAATCTACCTGGTGAATCCGGATTTTAGGAAAGTGGCTGGAGCAAATGTGGCCTTGTGCTGGGCGGCTTTAAGCACGCACACGGGTCCATGTGTCTCTGATGTCACACTTCTACCATTTTAACTTATCCTTGGGGAGGGTGGGGGTAATTTCTGAGCATTTTGCGGGAGAAACCCCATCCCCTACACGAAGAGCTTAAGCCAGGTAAGCCCACGACTCCATCGGGCAGGTGGATGTTCCATGGTGCGTTCACTCTGGTCTTCTCAAACCTGAGTGACCCTCGCGGTGCACACCTGTCCCTCTCGCGGGAGGCCACATGGCCAGCGCCTCCACCTGTCTGCGCAGGGCCAGGCCTCACCTGTGCGGTCGACGAGCCCCTCCCCGGCACGGCCACCCACCCCGTGTCACCTGTCCACGGACTTGACTCCCTTCCCTTGGCCACCCAAGGGTTTACAGAAAAGGGGGCGCGGGGTGCTCCCAGGGGGGCCTATGGAGCCCCATCGCCCGGACTCCGGGGTCTGCGCTCCTAACCGCGGGGGCGGGGGTCCGGGACCCTCCCCGAGCGCCCCCAGGGGGCTGGGCGCCGGGGCCGGGTGGGGGGGGCAGTGACATCACGTCGGGCCGTCGGCGGCGAGGGCGCCCGGGGGCGGGGACCGCAGGCCGGGGCCGGGGGCGGAGGAGCCCCCGCGCCGCACCCACGGGCGAGCGCGGCCCCGCCGCCCCGCACCCCGGGCCGGCCGGGCGGTGGGCCGCGGGCGGCGGGCTGCGGGCCCGGAGAGCGCGGGCCGCGGGGCGGCGGGGCGGACGGGCGGCGCGCAGGGCGATCCCGGAGCGGCTCCGGGAAATCCAGCCGGGTTTTGACTCCGATCGCCCACGGAGCCCGCAGCCGGCGAATGTAACAAAGAACAGTCGGCATGGCGGCTGGACCGGGGCGGGCGGCGGGCGGGCGGGGCCGGGGCGGCGGGCCGGGAGCGGGGCGCGGGGCGCGGGGCGCGGGCCGGGCGGGGCCGGGGCCGCGCGCGGGGGCGGCGGCGGGCGCGGGGCCCCGGGCTTTACCTGCCTGTGGAATGTGCAGAGCGGGCTCGGATCCGGACTCCGGGTTGCGATCCGCTCCGGAAACTGCGCAGCACCGGAAGCCGGGGGGCGGTGGCGGGGCATTGTGGGAGTTGTAGTTCGCGGGGAGAGGAGCGGTGCGGGCGGCGCGGACGCGGGCGGACGGAGAGCGGGTGGCGTGAACCGGCCGCGGCGGGGCGCGGGCTGCGCGGACCCAGAGCTGCGAGCAGGTCGCGGGCGGTGTGGACGGCGGGGTGGCAATGCGGGCCGCGCGAACCGGGGGAGGGGGAGAGCGGGCGGTGTGGACGCGGGAGTGGGAGGGCGGGTGATGTGGATTCGAGAGCAGCGAGGCGTGGATGGTGATGCGCAGGGCAAGGGCGGCGTGGACGGAGAGCGGCAGGAGGCAGGCGGTGTAGACCGGGCTTGGGAGAGTGGGTGGTGTGGCGCCGGGAGCGGGCATTGTGGATCCGGCAGTGGGAAAGCGGGCGGTGTGGACAGAGGAGTGGCGACGCCTGGATGGTGATAAAGAGGGTACGGGCGGCGTGGACGGAGAGCGGCAGGGGGCAGGCGGTGTAGACCGGGCTTGGAAGAGTGGGTGGTGTGGCGCCGGGAGCGGGCGATGTGGATGCGGGGCGGAGGGCGAGGACAGCGTGGATCCGGACCGCTTGGGAGGAGCGCGGCTGGCTCTGCTGCCCATTCCCCCGAGATGTCTCCGGTGCAGGGACCCCGGCAGTGACGCCAGCCCCCAGCCCCCAGGCTCCTGTACTTCTCTTCTAGGGCTGCTGGAGCCATAATTTCCTTTGGGGGCAGGAAGACTTGGAAGAAAGAGCCGAATTTTTTTAAAAACCAGTTTGAGATTTGCTGCCAGATGGTAGTTACCTCTGAAAATAGCGTGCCCCTGTCCTTCTGGTCCAGCAGGGGATGCGCACAGAGCGCTTGCAACGCCCCAACAAGCTGGGGAAGCAGGGGGTGGGGAGGGGGGAGCGCTGGGGCCCCAGCAGAGTCTTGACCCGCCTGGCGCGACTCCGTGGGAACACCACCGCTCTGGCCAGGGCACCTCTGAGGCCAGATGGCTCCCTCGAACTGTGTCTGCCCTCTCCCACCCTCTGGATCTGGGGCTTGGTGGTCTGTTGACTTCCCTCCATCAAAAGTAGGTGAGGGCAGGTGCCTGGCTGGCCCAGTGGGTAAAGCCTCAGACTCTTGACTTCGGCTCAGGTCACACCCTACAAGGAAGGTCGTGAGATCCAGGCCTACTTTGCTCTCTGTGCTGGGCTTGGAGTCTGCTTAAGATTCTCTCCTTCTGCCCCCTTCCCTACTCGCTGGCTCACTCGCTCACTTTCTCTCTCCAAAAAAAAAAAAAAAAAAGCCAAAAAAATCCCATGCCACAGAATGTTAGAAGGGACTGGAGGGGTCTTTAGTCCCTGGGGCAAGGCAGTAAAACGGTCTCCTTCATTTCTGCTTGGCAGAAAGCTCCACTGATAAAGTCCAGGAAGGGATGAGCTGATGGAAAATGATTTGAAATTGATACCAGACAGGATTCATTTCCCTCCTACAAGGGAGGCTCCTAGGAATCAACAGGGAAAAGGTAAAGAACCCAATAGAAACTTGGACAGTTCCCAGGAGAGGAAGTAGAATGGCAGGGCGGGGAGCACCTGGCTGGCTCAGCTGGTTGAGCCTCCAGCTTCAGCTCAGGTCATGATCTCACAGTCCATGAGTTCAAGCCCCGTGTAGGCTCCCCAAGGAGCCTGCTTCGGATTCGGTGTCTCCCTCTCTCTTTGCCCCTCTCCCACCCATTCTCTCCCTCCCTCCCTCCCTCTCTCTCTCAAAAATAAACAAACATTTAAAAAATTAAAAATAAAAGAAAGAAAGTACAGTGGCCCTTAGGCTTAAGCAAAGCTATTCAACCTGCACCACTGCAGGAGAAAAACAGCAGAGTGGCTGCACAATGGTTTTTACCTGTTATATTAGCCAAGATCTGGGTTTTTTGAAGCTTAATAGGTTTATTTTGAAGACAGTGTAGAAAATGAGCTGTCTCCTCCTTTTCTGGGGGGAGAATAACTTGGTATAACACCCACGGGGACCCTTGGTTAACACGGAAATGCTAAATGCACAGAGCCTTCGGCTCGGCAGTTCCACGAGCAGAGCTGTGCTCTGCAGCTAGACCCGCTGGTACGGACGGGTGTGTGTGTGAGCTCAGCGATAAGTGAGGACCCAGCGAAAAGGCCTGGTGGGAGGGTAGAAGGCTGAGCGGCTCGGGGAGTGAGCTGAGCATGTGGACTGCTTGGGCTCCTGACTCCCTGTCTCTGCCCCTCCCTGACCATCTGCGGTGGTTTCCCGGTGTCACAGTGTCACGTACTGTATGGCTGATCCTCAGCCTGCCGGCCACACCTTTCTTGATCACCTCCTCCACATCCTTCCCCTGCTCACACCCGCCCTGGCTGTGGGATCCCAGCCTCCCTCCAGCCTTCTGCTCCTCGATGACATCCTCAGGGCCTTGTGTGCATTTTCTCTCTGTCTTGGGATGCTTTCCGGGGGCTTTCCGCCACCGTCTTTTCAGCATTCAGTTCTGCTCCATCCCTGAGCCCCAGACTGACCCCTGCAGCTAACGCGCACCCCTCTCCTACCCCTGCCCC
The DNA here is from genome assembly GCA_004023845.1 of Helogale parvula. Classification (NCBI taxonomy): domain Eukaryota; kingdom Metazoa; phylum Chordata; class Mammalia; order Carnivora; family Herpestidae; genus Helogale; species Helogale parvula. Next base: position 55,134 of record PJEM01009677.1, read on the forward strand.
TCTAGGGAGCTCACTGTTCCAAAATGCCCCAGGGGCCAGTGCACAGCTCAGGTGCCGGCATTCACGGGCAAGAGCAGGTGGTCTGCGGACACTGACGGGACAGCCGGGTGAAAGCCTGTAAAAGTGGGAGACCTGACCTGCCTGAAGCCATTTCCTGTGTCTGGTCCTTCAGCACAGGGGGGGCGGGGGCCGTAGCTGCAAAGTTCATTGCATTGCGTCTCCTAAAGCATTCCCAGTGGGTTCAGTATATTCCTTCCATGAAAGCTGGAAATAATTCCTTTTAAGGCAGGTTTATATCCAAAATTTTATTTTTTATTGTTTTTAAGTGTTTGTTTTTGAGAGATACAGAGCGCAAGTGGCAGAGGGGCAGAGAGAGGGAGACACAGAATCGGACCAAGGCTCCAGGCTCTGAGCTGTCAGCACAGAGCCCAACGCAGGGCTCGAACCCACAGACTGTGAGATCATGACCTGAGCTGAAGTCGGAGGCTTAACCAACTGAGCCACCCTGGCGCCCCTATATGCAAAATTTTAAAATTTGCTTTTTAACTTTTTTTAAAAAACTTTGTTTCTGAGTGTCAAATTTTATTATTTTTTTAAATGTTTATTTATTTTGAGAGAGTGAGCAGGGAAGGAGGGAGAGAGAGAATCCCAAGCAGGCACCATGCTACCAGTTCAGGGCCTGACACATAGTTCAAACTCATGAAACCGTGAGATCATGACCTGAGCCAAAATCAAGAGTCAGACACTTGGGGCACCTGAGTGGGTCAATCGGTTAAGTGTCCAGCTTTGGCTCAGGTCGTGCTCTCGCGGTTCGTGGGTTTGAGCCCCGCGTTGGGCTCTGTGCTGACAGCTAGTTCAGAGCCTGGAGCCTACTTCCGACTGTGTCTCCCCCTCTCTCTGACCCTCCCCTGCTCGCACTGTCTCTCTCTATCTCTCAATAAATAAAAAAAAATTTAAAAAAGAAAAGGTTAAAAAAAGAGTCAGACACTTAACTGGCTGAGCCACCCAGGCGCTTCTCGAATTTTATTCTTAAGAACAAAAGAATGCAGAAGGCTTGCCTAAACCCCAAACAGAAAAAAAAGAATAAAAGAAAAACCACCAAGAGAAGATGTTCCTGGGGGCAGCGGGAGATCTGAACGTGGCCTCTGGTATCGCATCTGCGTCCTATTTCCCAAGCATGACAGCTCATGCAGTGTGTGATGTGGCGGTGTCGTCCTCAGAAAACACAGCCCAAAGAACTCAGGGCGGAACACGAGGTCTGTGAGCAGCGATCCATCAGCTCATCACTGGGTGGCGGGAGGCAGAGCACATACAGCAAGATCGGCGGGTCTAGTTGAGGCTCGATGGGTATTCCGTCGGTGCGACATCTTACCGGATGAGTCGGGGGGATTAAAAATAAGTAAGCAGAAGAACTTCCATTACCCTGAGTGGATTTTCCTAAGAGGCTGTTCCTGTGCAGCAGACACTAAGCTGTGGCCCTGCCCGGGGCCACGCTCTCCGCCGACACTGGCGGCCTCCCGTGGACTAACAGCTCACCAGCCTCGTGTTTTGTTAGCTGACTCCTTTCGTCCCGGACTTTATAAAAATATCCTAAGCCGCTTCTCTACACTACACTCGCTTTTCAATCTGGCCAAGCCTTGCTACCCAGATAAAGAGAGAAATCTAATCAGCAGGTAACTTGATTCCTGCCGTGTGCCAAGCACGGCATGTCCCTGTGCTGTATTCTTACCCGTGACGGGCGGCTGATGTGAGGCCGTCAGTCCTTGGTCTCTGCGTCTGACACACGGTAGCAGGGACTTCAGCCAGACAGCCTGGGCTCAGTTTCTGTTTTCTGCCCCTCATCCGCTGTGTAATCGCGGGCAAGTCCCCCAACCCATCTGTGCCCCCGTTTCCTAGTCTGCGAGGCTGAGGTGGCGCATGACTCCCGGGGCCGCACGAGGCACCGGCGGGCCCACGGGGAGTGCTCGGGGCGCACGCTCACGGTCGCTGTGATCCTGCGTCTTTGTGCAGCTTCCATGTAAAATACCGAGTAGCCCGAGGGCCCCCAGCATCCAGCTGGATACACGCTGATGTCAGTGACCGGACGCGTGGCACTTGCGGGCCACAACGTGGCGGCTTGCACGGTGGGAGAGATGGCGTGGGGCCGGGCCAGCGGCGCTGCATGTGCTGGAGTCGGTGCTTTGGGGCGCCGTTAGGAGGGGCGCGGGTGGGCAGTGCTCACTGAGGCACGGGCCCCGTCCTCGGTCATCCGTCCTGGCCTCTGCGGCGAGCAACCCGCCTTTTCTTTTTTACGAACTATTTGCTGACCTGTGTATTGGGCACCCTGTGTCTGTAGGAGGTGGCCAAGGTCACAAGAGCATGGTTTTGTCATAGCGGCCCCCACCTTGGCGGCTCCATCCCCTGACCCACAGCCCTGGGCAGTGGGGCGGGACGGACATAAGCAGACTTCCCCCATGTGCTCGTGCTCACGATGTGCGCACTGTCCTGGGCCTGGGGAGACACGGCCCGCCCGGGAGCCAGCATTAGAGGCAGTGATCTGCGGTCACGTGATGGGGACCTGCCGTGCCCAGTGCTCTGGGGCGTCCTTGGTGGCCACAGCTACTCCATGGAGGGGGGGGGTCTTGGGTTCGGTCAAATCGTCAGAATGGGGAGGGGCGCGTGTGGTGGGGCGAGGGCTTCACGTTTGCAGGTGGCCGACGTGGGTGCAGCGCGTGCCTTGAGGTGACCGGCAGGAGATCCGGTAAATCCAGGCAAGGCTGGCCTCCCAGCGAGCCCATCTGGCCCAGCCAGCACAGAAACGGCCGCAGGCTCAGACCCCCAGACGTGGCCCTCCCCAGCAAGTCCCAGGCTGCCGCCACCTGGCCGGGACCAGAGCTGAGAATCTGAATCCAAGCCCCGGATCATTGGGGCTTCTGCAGAGGGAGACCGTTCCCCTCAAAGGCAAAGGTATCAGTCATCTGGGCCCCGACTCTGCACCCCCGGAGGGCCACCCTGGGAAGAGGCTGGGGTCTGTGCACCAGTTTCCCAAATGCTGCGGCACCTGGGCACAGCGGGGAAGGAGGGAAGGGACTGAGAACCTGACCGCCAGAAAGGAGCCCAGATCCCTGTGGGGTTCGTGTGGGGTCCATCCATCCACCTGTGCCCGGCTCTGGCCCCGCTGCCCCGCCCCACGCCCGTGTGACACCATCTCTACGCTGAGCCCAGGCAGGAGCCTGCCCCACAGGGTCAAGGACAGGCCTCCGCTGGGGCTGGTGAGGACCAGGAGCTGAGGGATGGTTGCAAGCCTGCCCCCTAGAGGACAGTGTCCCCGAAGGGCTGCGGGGCGTCCTGCAGTCACCTCCTGCCAGCTTCGGCCCCTGGGGGACCCAGGCCCAGCCCGCCCTGAAGGGCGGCACCCACAGTATGCCAAGAACAAAGCAAGCGGCAGTGGCAGTGAGGAAGGGCCTGCGTCTCCGCTCCTCCGCCCGCATCTGCCAAGGGAAGGCGATCTGGGACGGCCCGGCGCGCAGCAGACACGACTCGGCCTGCTAGTGTTCCCGGTGCGTGTTTATTTCGTTCAGAGATCGCTCGAGACCCAGCGCCACCTTCCGCGGTTTGGTGCCGACAGCAGGGGACGCATCTCTAAAGTGCTCCGAGGGATACAGTAGATTCATCCCCACACTTGACCACCAAGCCAGACCCTGCCACATTCCTGGAAAACCTTGCGTTTTATTTATTTATTTATTTTTAATTGTAGCTTTGATGTGACACTGGAGGTGAAAAACCACAAGCCTAAATTATAAGCCGTACATCACCGAGCGGCTGAGCGGCTGCGGGGACCAGGGGACCGGGCAGGCCGCTGCGCTCCGATGCCTCCTCGCACGTCTAACGGGAACACTGAAGGAAAGGACCTGGATGTGACCCGAGTCTGCTCTGCAGGAGGCAGCAGTGCCAGTGTGTCCGTGCTGCACGCTCTGGTGATCAGGCCTGAGCAGGTGTGCGGCGGCGGAGAGAGGGCCCAGCATCCGGGTCTACACCAGGGGGAGACCCGCTTCCCACCCAGTGGAGAGAAATGTTCACGCTTGCGGTGACCGCTGGCTTGTGCCGTGAGGTGTCAAAACCACGAGACGGGAGACGGTTACCCAGAAGACCCCCACACACAGCTGGTGGCAGCGGTGGGAATTAATCTGTCCCTTCTGCCCCAGAAGAGAATCTGCCAGCTCCAGCTCTCTCCAGTAAAACCAATCGGAAATCGAGACAGGCCCCCAGTTTGTGGCTGGTGGGCAGTGGCCGGCCAGGCGGCCATCGGGAGGAATCAAGGGCTGGCTTCCCACTTAAACTTGAGGGCCAGTTTATATAAAGTGCTCTGTCTCAACCTTCTTCCTCACAGCGGGTTTTCAGCCGGGACACTGAGATCGCTGCTTCTCTTATTGCTACATTAATAATGCACACACACACACACACACTCACACTCAGGGCTTCCCTGCGAGCCTCTGCGAAGATCACGGGCACAGTCCTGAACCCGGGGCAGCGCGCCCAGCGCACCAGAACCAACGTGAGCATCTGGTTCCTGACGTGCAGATGCCCCGTTCACAGCCCAGCATTGAGAAGAATGTCACGAAGACAGACAGACACAAAAGGCCTCCCGCCGCGGACGCCCGAGGGAAGGGAATAAGGTGCTTCCTGAACTGCTCTGTGTAGTACTCGGTGCGTGGCCGGACCCGGCGTTGACGTCACAACACTCGAGGTCACGTAAATCCCCACGCGGGAAAGTGAAGGCCTGGGAAGTGGCCGCGGACAAAGCGACCACAGTATCAACAGGCCCATTTTCACAGCACGGCCCTCATGCGCCCTTCCACCCCACACTGCCATGTCCCTGCCCTCTGTCACTTCGGGAAAGGCCCTCGACTGGAGAAAACATGTGTGCGTCCTGCGGGGCCTCTGGACCTTGACTTGTGCCGGACAGACACACGGAAACATGGGTCTCCTGCACAGCACCCTCCCCGTCGCGTGTGACGGTCCTGCTGCACTCCCGGGACAGACGCAGCCCGCCTGTCACCTGCCCGCGACCCGCAAGGGGCTTCAAGTCACCGGGAAGTGGAGAAACCACAGCCTGCTTCACAAAAGTGAAAACGGTGAACAAAACCCTCGTGGGGTCGATCAGAATGGGGATGGCGGCGACGCTTCCTTTGCTTTGCGAGCTGAAAGCTCTTAAGTAAAGCTCTGATACCGTCACAGAGAATAAACTGAGCTGCAAAATCAAACAGAAAACTGTACTAAGAACTTCCGATCGGGGCCTGAAATTCTGACACTTGAGGTTTTCTTGGAAGTAATCGTGAATGTTTCAAGCCCCGCCTTCCACACGAGGAGGAACAGTCCTTCAGACAGAACAGAACAAAGTGGCCTCTGCGCCCCAGAGCCCGGCAGAGGTTACCAGCCTGGGGGGCTCTCCCGGGACCCGCACGTCCGGAAGGCCGCGAGGTGCTTTCCGGTGAGGACCGGAACATCGTCTTAAGGACTGCGGACGGTGAAGAAAGCTATTTTACAGTCATTTGATTAATTCCTGGGACACCGAGAGATTTTTTAAATGTGTATTTTTAAGTAAAATTCTTAATGTAGTCTTCTAACCTCTCCCTCGAGAAAAAAGGGGGGGAAAGTTTGACGATTTTGGTTTTCGGAAAGGTTTCTGTTTGGCAGTGGCTCTTCCCCCTGAAGTACGACTTTCAGGACGAACAAGAGCCTTTGTAGGAAGGAGCCATCACACCCGTGACAAAAGCCAAGGCTCTGCGATGGCCTTTTAAATCTTCTTGGAAGAAAGCTAGTCTCACTAAAGCATCAGAGCCTGTCACACGGACGACCTCGGCCCTAGCAAGCCTGTCCCCGCCGAGTGGCACTTCAGGAGGCACGGGCCAGCGTGCAAGCCCGTGGACAGATGCGCGGGTGAGGAACGTGGCCGGAAGGGCACACAGGGTGTGCACCTCGTGGGCCACATTTATCTGTTTTCCCTGGAAATCAAAGCAAGCGCCCCCCGCTGAACGCATCCAGCACTGTCCCCGCAGGTCCTCAGCGCTCCCGGAAGAGTGTGACACACGTTTGGCTCATTTGTTCCTATTAAACTTCCATCCCTAAAACTCACAGGAGACCTCGAACACTTCTTCTCTTTTGTCCCAGAAGTACTTTGTTTCAGCTACTGGCAACATTTGGCAAACTAACCTTGGCCCAAAGGAAAGAAAGCCTGCGTGGGGCACTGCCCCCAACTTCATTCCAGAGGCCCCTCCCTGTGCTGTTTAGCAAGTACCGGCGGGGGAGAAAGGTGGCGGAAAAAAGCCACCTGTTGACTACCCCATGGGTATTCTGGGCCCTTCTGAAACCACAGAGGAGACTGGGAGTTTACAGGTCGCCCACTAGCAAAGGAAACATACAGGAGTGCTCAAGGTCATGTGCACGGGATACATCTAGTGTTTGCATACTTTTCAAGTTATATGGCTACTATCAAAGGCAACTATGTTTCTACCTTTGTCACAGTGTCTCCAATACCTCGATTTCTCTATTGACCCCAAAACCCACCTCCGTCCCGCCTCTCCGCACCCAAGGCCAGCCGCGCTGTGCTCCTCTGAGCAGCCAGTCAGGAGAGGTGACCCGTCTGTTCCATTCACAGTGACAGCAGAGGGACACCTCCTCTTTGCGACGCGGTTCAGGCACGGACCACAGCACAGAGTGGAGGAGATAGGAGTCCCCCCAAACTGGCCCCGTCCCCGTCCATTACAGGATGTTTTCTAATTCCTAATGCAAATTGTCTGAATATTTAACTTCAGTTCTGGGCACAGCCCGTGTGGCAGTGCCTTCAGGTCCGCTTTGGCATCTGATGGCAAGTCAGACTTCACGACTTTTCTCTGGGGAAAGGCCCTGGAGACCCAGCCTTGACAGGATGGCATAGGCCGGGGCGGCCCGCTGATGGCTTGCAGGCACTCTCCTCCATCCTGGGGGTGGCTAGGCGGGCACGCGTCGGCCGGCGTCCTGGGGGGGCAGGGGAAGGCCGCCGGCCGCGGGGTCCAGCGGGGCCCCGTTCACGGCGCTCTTGCTCCTGTGCCTGGACCGTAGCTTCCTGTTCAGGATCCTGGTGAGCGTGGCCCCCTTCCTCCGGACCCCCTCCGGCTGCTGCAGGAACACGAGGTCGTTGTGCGACTGGCTCATGCCAGGGTCCTTCTGGGGGTGCCGCCGGCGAAAGAACAGCTTCGCGCCTTTCCGCAGAATCCCTCCTGCAAGAGGAACGTAGGGGGCGGTCAGGCGGGCTGCGGATGTGAAACCCCAGGGCCACTAATGCAAGTGGAAAAGAAAAGCAAGGAAGTTTGAACTGCTCTGATCAGCAGTTTCTTCCGTGACCTGTCGCTTATCCACACAGGAGAGAAACAGCCAGAATCTGGCCTGGACAACACACCAGTTTTCGGGATGGAAAGACTGCGGGGCTCCCTCGGTTAAGCACCCAACTCTGGATTTTGGCTCAGGTCATGATCTCATGGTTTGTGAGTTCAAGCCCCGCGTTGGCTCTGTGACGACAGCCCCTCCTCTCTGCCCCTCCTCTGCGCGTGCTAACACAGATCTCTTTCAAAATTAATAAGTAAACTTTATTTAAAAAAAAAAAAAGACTGAGCCAAGAGCAGTGAACTGTCCTGTCCGCCCCAGGGACATCCATCACCAACTTCCTAGTCAAAGCAGACTGCTGAGGCTGTCCCTCCTTCGGGTCCCCGGCCACTCACTCTCCTGCCCTAGGGAGGCTGTAAACGGTGAAAAAGTTCTGTGCCCCAGAAAAGAGGGCCATGCTACTAAACTACTAAGACCAAATAAAGGTCTGTGAGAACAGCGGTATTCGCTTTCTTAGGAACGTTAAAATCTCCTGCAGGGAGTACGGTGTCTTGTATGTGCATCAGGCTGTCGTGAAATGTCTGTCGCTGGCTTGTTTCTGACTCAAAAAAAACCTCAACTTTGTGCAGCTCGACCCATGTGTGCGGGATGTCAGGTGGTGGAACACAGGCTAGAAAAACCGCAGCAGAAATTCAATAGGAATCATTGTTTAAAGGCCCAATTCGAGGGGCGCCCGGGGGGCAGTCAGTGGGCGTCCGACTTCGGCTCAGGTCCTGGTCTCGTGGTTTGTGGGTTCAAGCCCCACATTGGGCTCTGTGCTGACAGCTCAGAGCCTGAGCCTCCTTCAGATTCTGTGTCTCCCTCTCTCTCTGCCCCTTCCCTGCTCATGCTCTCTCAATAATAAATTTGTTAAAAAAAAAAAAATTAAAAAAATAAAGACCCAATTGGAGCTTGCGTAGCAGCGGGGATCAGAACCCCTGCACAAAGCCCCCTCAGCGTGCTGCTGGCCAGGACCCCCCCAGCAGGGCCTGGGGACCTCTCCAGCCAGCCCGGGGAGCCCCTCGAATCTGCATGCGGGTGTGGAGGGCCCCAAAAGCAGAACTGGAGGAGGAGCCTTGTGGCTACTCGGCAGGTGATTTTTCATTACAGAGCCTGCAAATTCGTCAGCAGCCGCAACGTACACTGTGAGCCGTCGGGTCTGCTCAGAGGGGACCCCAGATAGCATCTGCTTGTTCTCCATCGGGAAACGCAGGCAGACGGTGGTGGAGTCAGGCCCCGCCCCGTCCGCAGACCAGGCAGCTCGCCCATGACTTTCAGACGCAGCTCACTGGACCTGGAGCCAAGGGAGCACCTCCCGTGTGCTCGTCCAGGCTCAGCAATGGAACAAAGCCCAAGAGCCCCACGGTATAGGCTGAATGTCATGTGGTCAGAGCTGCCAGAAAGATCTTTTCTTTTCTTTCCTTTTTTTTCTTTTTTCCACTTTCTCTTTGGACATCGTCAGCCTGCTGTGAAGCAGGATGCAATGTCTCTGCGACTGAGGACAGGCTGTGTTTCCAGGACATCGGGGAGGGGCCGCTGCAGGGGGAGGGGGCGCAGACCTCTCAGTGGCTCTGCTCTTGCCACAAGCCACAGGCCTGATGTGCCGCGTCTGGGGACCACAAATGTCTGTCCCCAGAGCGTCAGACCCCCATAAGATGCAGCGTGGCGTGAGAAGTTGCCCGTCGGTGTTTTAACACCAGTCACCACCACCAACTGAATTGGAGGCTGGAGCCCGGCCAGGGGGAGGGCACTGGTGCCCGCTGGGTAATTACGCTGGCACGGTGACAGAGCCAGCCTGGGGGTTACCTGGGGTCGCGGGGCTGAGGAAGTGTTTCTGATACAGGGACCTGCTCTAGGGTAAGGGTGGGCTCCTCCCCGGAACGAAGGAGGAGAGGAGGGATCCATTCTGTTAGCTTGGAGTGCTCTAACCCCATGCCCCCCGCCGCCCCAGGGGGAGGGAAGCCCGAGGGGGGCACAGAAGCCCCAGGGACCTGGGAGCCGGCAGTAACGGGTGCCGTCCTGGAGGGCCTGGCTCCTAAGCCCATTCTAGGTGTCCCCGCCCTGGAATTCGGTCAGGGGAGGGGGGCAGGGTCTGAGGTGTGAGCAGGGGTGCGGTTAGGGTGGGATCATGTCCCTCCAAAATTCCTGGGTTGGGGCCCTAATCCCCAGCACCTCAGAACGTGACCTTATTTAACAGATGGGGTCCTTACACGGGTGGGTAATCCACAGCGCATTAGGGCAGGCACTCCAGCAGGTGACTGGGCCCTACAGAAGGAAGACATGGACGTGGGCATGCCCACGGGGAGAGTGCCAGGTGGGGGCAGGACAGGGATGACGCTTCGATAAGCCAAGGAAGGTCAGAGACCCCAGAAGCCAGGGGAGAGCATCCTCGCCCACAGCGGGAACCAGCCCTGCCCACACCTCGACCTTGGACTCGGCCTCCACAGCCAAGGGGACCACCCATTTCTGAGCAGAAGGGGCGGGCGGGGCCGGCCCACCCTGCAGGGCGCAGCGTCTGGTCCTTCTGAAGCCGGGTGTGCGCCGGGGAGCCTGAGCAGGGGAGAGGCAAGAGGAGGCTGAGCCAGTCTACACGTTGGCAAGCGATCCCTTTAACGGGTTTACATGTGATTGTGCTTGAAGTAACTGCAGTGCAACTTCTTGCCTTGTGAGGGCAACCTGTCAGGGACCCCAAGCTGGGGATCAATGGCAAAAGCACAAAGATCTGTGTGCCATAGTTACTCTGAACGGTCCTGCGGCTGCTGTCCATCCCCAGAGCCAAGGTCTGCGCCCGTGCGTCCCAGGACGGGGGCTCATGACGGGTGTTTGCTGTCCGTCCAGCCCCCACGAGCCCTCGGAAGGGGCCACCGCCGCAGTAAATAGGACCGGTCAGTGTCAACACCAGAACCACATGCGGTCCTGTGTCCCCTGGTGCATGCCCTCCGAGAGTCACTCAAGGGACTCAGCAAGCCTGTTTTCCCTAACTTGATGGGACTTGTCACAGATTGATGGGGACAATACCTCCTTCTTGGATGGGAGGGCCATGTGAAAGGAGGGACTGAGGTTTGCAAATCTATAGGCTGGAGCCCTGCTTCTGTGTGCCAGAGACCTCTGAGAGAGACCTCCCCAGAGGTGAGGTGCTCTGCCCCCCTAACGTGGGCCCCCGGGCAGAAGGCCTGTGTTCCCACGCCTGGCTCCTCTGTGCCCCTGAGGGTGGTGTCTGAGCTGGCAGGGGGCGGGTCACACCCTCAGGGAGTGGCCAGCAGGTGTGTGGTAAAGGGCGCGTCCATGGGCGGTCCCCAGGGGGGCCTCCGGAGAGTGACATAGGTCTCAGCTCCCAGAGGGTCACAGAGCACAGCCCTGCGCTCCAGCACGGGTGAGGACAGGCTCTCCGGGTCAACGTGCGTCTCTCGGGGCATGCTGGTAGCCGTGCAGGACCGGACAGGTGACTGACACATGGCCGAGATGGGAAGCGTCACCAGCATAGACGGAGATCATTCTGTCTGCATTTCTAAATAAAAACGTCCAAGCCTGTTTAAACTTGGGCGCAAATCACAGTTCCCTCTGGGATAAATAATGACAGAAGCACAAGGCCACGTGTGTGACCCCCTCCCCCCCACGGTGGCCTGAGGGTCCCAGGGCAGACAGGCCAGCCGTCTCCCGTCCGCTGAAGCTCTCTCGACTCACCGTGGCCGTGCCGCTCGCCGTATCTTCTGGATCAAGCTGGCTAGTGTGCCCAGGGATTCAGTCAGACCCTCATCTGCTACGTGAATGCACCCAGCACACACCTGCATCCAGCTATCCCGGACTAGGTCGCCTGCACCATGTGGCCGGGCCTCCTGCAATCAGCTGAATGCCGTAAGAGCCAACAGCAAAGGGCTCTGGGAGGAGAAATGGCCTCCCGCCCGCTGGCCTGGCCCGCAGATTTCCGGCTCTCAGATCCCACAATCTCGAGAGTTCCTTGAAGTGTAGAACCTATCGGTCCCCTTTCTCTAGAGAGCTCCGGCTAAGATAATACCTAGTAGTTTGGCATGTCACACTTGCCTTGGGCCCCCAGAACCTGTCCCCTCGGCTGATGAGGAAGGTCACCTCGCCCAAGCAGGAGAGCCGGACAAGTCTGGAGTTCACTAACCCCCGGGCGAGAGGCAAGACTCAGACCTCACCCACGCTCTAAAGATCCCTCCAGGATAAAATCGGGGGAGAAGTTATTATGTGCAGTTTGAAACAAATAGCCAAAATGTTAAACAGGAGACAGAGAGGAGAAAACAGAAATCCTTCCCTGGTTCTAACAAGGTTAAAAAAATTCACAAAAATGCTGAAAAATAAATAGGAAAAAAATTGAAAATAATGATTCTAAATGATAGCGTTAGTAGGGCGAATACTTGCAAAGCGATCTTGTCGGCACCGCCCTGCCCCCTGGAGAACCCATCTTGAGATCGGACAGGAACACGGTGACCGAGTCCCCCTGACACGCTGTAGTTTGCCGCCCAAAGAATAGCTGCCGAATCCGAGCTAAACCCCAGAGGGTCTGCTTACAAGCGACTCCTTGTTAGAACCAGAGCTCCGCTAGGGAAGGTGTGGACCCAGCATCCCAGCGCCCGCGTCACCAGCTGTGCTGACCCAGCTGGGGCACTAAGACCGAGGCAGCTGGGCAGGCGTGCTGGGAGGGGGCCGGGAAAGGAAAGGAAGGGCAGGGGGTCAGCTTCCTGCGGTTACAAAATACGCTATTCTCCTGGCAAAGCTGCCCTTAACTCTTAAAAACATATATAAGACAAAAATAACTTACTGTGCAGGCAGTTAATTCTGGCTGGCACAGCGATCCTCTTAAGTTAAAGGGAGTGAGCAGAGGTGCCGAGAGGCGGAGTCAGAGGTCAAAAGAAAAGTGCGCGGAAGCAAAACAAGAATGACAGACAGTGAGTTCCGAGGCGTCGGTCCCACGTGCGCTGACACTACCGGGCAGGACATCTGGCAAAAGTCTGGGCGCTCGGGATTCTTGTTTTTTGGGGTTTTTTGTTTTTTATTTTTTAATACCTGTCCAAGACTCCACTGACACTTTTGTTGAAACAGATGGTATAACGTTTACCATCGCGACCATCTCTGAACACATAGTCACGTTAAGTAAATTCACATCCTGCCACGCAGCCACGTCGACACTGTTAGGCTAAAATATAAACCCACACGTGGGGACAAACTGGCTGCAACCTCACAATATGGACCCTTCCAACCCGCGGAAGTCCGGAATTCTAACTACGCGGTGGTCTTGGAAATCGGTGCAGATCCACGCAGGCGCCTCTCAGGCCAGAAAATAACCTTCAGTTATTTCATTCAGAAATGAGAGGACACCCTGCAGAGCCACCCCCTAGATCCCCAGGATTGAAAAATGTCTGGTGCGACACAAAATCTGTTTGCCCTCAGAACACATAGCTGTCCAACATCCCATAGAGATGCTGTGTCCGAATCGCTCAGAAAACACTGAAATAAAAGCAAGTGTGAAAATCCTGCCAGAAATGCCCCCTGGCACTCCTGGTGGAGGCGGCGACAGCCGGAGCATCAGCGTGTCCCCGGGGCTGAGCCCCTGGGAGGGTGCAGAGCGCATCTGGGGGGGGGCCCAGCACACCTGTTGGCACCAAGGCCCCTGAGAGTGCCCTTGAGGGGTGCCATCGCCTGGCCAGTGCTGGGCAAGGAGAAGGGCGGCCATGAATGGGATCCCATGGGAAAGCACCCTCCCGAGGGAAAAGCAGAGGAAGGAGGAAGCAAGGGATGTGGAAAGGGTGGTGTCTAATGAACTCAGGGTCAGCGAGGCGTGGCCTTCCATGGTTGATTCAGGAGGGCTCACCGGGAGGTCGGGGCTCTGTGAGAAGAGGCAGCATCAGGAGAAGGAAGGGTGCGCCCACCCTGCACGCCCTTTGCTGCCCCACCCAGCACTCGCGGCCTTCCTCTGGTCCAGGGGGGCTCCCTTGGGCCATGCTGGCCCCAAGAGCTGGCCAGAGGGGTGTGTGTGTGCCCTGCAGACCGACAGCCAGGCCCCCTCTCCCATAACCTGGGAGGTGCCTTCTGAAAGGGACCAAGGGTGCCACCAGGGGACAGCGCAGGCCACCCCAACTCGGAGCCGTGGGAAGTTGGCCTGGAAATCCCACCCTCCTTCCCTCTCTCCTTCTCCTAACCTCCAGCTGCGTGCATGTGTGCCCACCCTGCTCCAGCAAGCAGGGGCTCATGGGGACAGGAAGCAGGGGCTCATGGGGACATGTGAGAAGTAGACAGGAGCAAGGTGGCCTGGGACCAACGCAGATGCTTCCAGCCGGGTTCTCAGCCTCGACAGCATGGACGCAGGGTCATGCACCACCACGTGGTGGCCATGCTGCACCCCGCCTGCTGCACCCCACTGCCAGCTGTCTCGGGACACTTGCCAGTGTTACCTGGCGGGGGAGGGGGGGCGGGGCACAACCACCGGGTCTGAGAACCACTGGTCCCGGCAGTAAGAACCAGGAACAGGGACGGGGACAGCAGGAGACAGCCACGGAGCAGCTCACCAAGGTCCCCGACCCCAGGAGTGACTGCATCCTAACGACTGCATTCTCCGTGGTGCAGGGACTTGGCACTGAGGTGCAACCACGGCTCCCTGCTCCAATCGGGCACCTGCATTTCTGCCTCCCTTCCTGCCCGGGGGCCCCCATCCCCGCCCGGGAGGTGGGCACGCCTCTATGTGTGGGCAGAGGAGGAGCTGAGCGCAGGGGGCTTGGCGCCTCACGTCGAGACCTGACCTCAAGCCCCCGCAGACCGTATTCACTCAGAGAGGACCCTCAGGTCACTAACATGCCGCGGCGCTAAGTAAAACCGCGCACACTGAAGAAGTGTGCAAACCGACGCACCGATTTAGCGCTGGTGGCAAACAACAGATTATTCTCAGGATGCAGTCGGCTCCTCAGCACCACACACACGTTAGGACGAGGGGTTCATTTTTCTGGGCCTTCCCTCTCGCCCTGGGCCCTAGCAGGTCCAAGTAGTGAGGTCTGCTGTGGTTTTCGTGAGGGGAAGAACTTGAGACACAACGAACAGGTGCCTAACTCCACGGGGGGGGGGGGGTTCTCTGCTGGCTTTGTGCCG
>PJEM01009678.1:0-69434 GCA_004023845.1 Helogale parvula
ATACCTACATAATTTAATGTATATAATTCTTTACTGAAGCTGTAAAAAAGCTAGTCTATAAGGACCTGAGATCACCTCTTATTTATCTTTGGAATATCAGCCCCAACACAGTGCCTGATATACAAGAGGCATGCAATAAATCATGTATATTGCATGAACAAAAGAAATATCCCTGTCTTGTGATATGTCTTGAAATAGCGTTGATTTGGCAATTTAATAGTCTACACACACTCTTTCTATATGTGTACGGATGTATAGCATGTTATCCATAAGACTACAGGAAATGTGGATGGACTTTAAGATTGTATAGCATTCTAAGGCTCTATGAGTTTATCATTCTAATTATCTGAAATATGGTATATTTTTACCATGAAATTTATGATTCTTCACAAATTCTTTACATTTATATTTGAAGAAATAGTTTCTGCTTCTATCATAATATTACTTCTTTGGGAGACATTAAGTGTTTTTCAAGTGATAGGAAAATTTTTAAAAATATGTATTTTCACATGTACAAATAATTTAAACACCACTGAAATGAAATAAGAAAAAATGAATCATTTATTTTCTGTGTTGTGAATTACACATTGATTTAAAAATGCATTGTAGTATGTCTAGGGGCAACTGGATGGCTTAGCGGGTTGTGTCCAATGCTTGGTTTTGGCTCAGGTCATAATCTCAGGAGTTGGTGAGCTCGAGCCCCCATTTTTTTTGGATGCAAAACTCTTCTGACTTTATTTAGTTAAAAAATGACACACAAAGAAATGGATAGTAAACATCCTTGAGACATGTTCTATATGCACACATGTGCACTCACATACATACATAATGTACTGACTATGAGGCCATTTAAGAGATCTATTAATTTTGCTTTTTGTGTTACATTTCTTATGCACTGACTAGAATCTAACCTCATATTACATTTGTCTCCACTATAGTATGGCCCAACACTTAGCATTGTTTATTTTATTTTAATCAAAAAAAATTTTAATGTTTATTTATTTTTGAGAGACTAAGAGAGACAGAGCAAAAGCAGGAGAGAGGCAGAGAGAGAGGGAGACAAAGAATGTGAAGCAGGCTCCAGGCTCTGAGCTGTCAGCACAGAACCTGATGCTGGGCTTGAAGTCACAAACTGTGAGATCATGACCTGAGCCGAAGTCAGAGGGCTTAATAGATTGAGCCACCCAGAGGCTCAACACTTAACATTCTTTAATGGGTTGCAACAATTTAAACCCTTTAATGTAAACATTACAAAACATATGGCACTCAGTAAGCACTGATTTAAGAATCAGTAGTACTCATAATAGTAATATGTAATAATAGTAGTAGTAGTTGTCGAAGGGGTATTGGATCAAAATTATATGTATGTGTATATATGTATATTTATTATGAATACATGTATATGTGTAAAATTTGGTCAAATTTAGTAAAAGGAACATTTATCCATAGCCTATACAAAATAAATTAATATTTTTTTCTTTTCCTGTGTCTCTTTAAGGGTAGCTAAAGTTAATTCTTGAATTTTTAATAAGAGACTATACTGATAGGATTTGTAATTCCCTGCCTTCTCTTTTACATGAAGTTTATCAAGTCTCATAGTTTCAATTATCACCTCTATTTGTATAATTCCCAATCTATTTCTTTAATCTTGACCGCTATCATGAACTTCAGTATCACATTTCTAATTGCCTACAGGGCATTTCCATTTGGGAGTAAGTGTATCACTGCAAACTCAACAGAGTCGATTATTACCCCACACTTAGCTGCTCCTCCTCAATTTATTAAAAAAAAATAAGTTGCATCCTGATTTACCCTCCAGGTATTTTAGGGCCGGCAATCTTCTTTATAAACATTCTAAAGTTTCTGCTAATTTTTCCTGAGTAATTATTTTCTTAACCCTTATTCCCCTTTTACTGCCATTTTTATAAGCCTTCATCTTCAATGCCTATGTTACTCTAATTATTTTTAACTATTCTGTCTTTTCCTCTTTTCTCCTTCTCCTGTCTCTTCAAATTTTAGACAAATTTATTTTCAAGAAATATATGACTTTAATCATGTTACTACTTAGCTTAGAATTTTTAAAAAAATTATTCTTGGGAAAAATTTCCAACAATATGGAATGTTTTTTATTTCCAAATTTACCCCATTTTACTATTATTAAACTTAAATTATTTTTCTAGCCTATTATCCCATTGCTGAGCATGTATACTACATACAAGGCAAGATTCTAGCAGAAAAAATATAGTGATGATTCAACTTTGCCCTCAGGGACAGTACCTGGTTGGGGAGTCATTAGATCTATATGCATTATGTCTATATATGTAAAAGGAAAATGCCATAAAGTTTCAAAGGAGACTATGATTATAAACAAATGGGGAAAATCAAGAAAGGCTTTATTGAGAGACTGGTGGAATTCTGCTGGGGCCAGGGGATGGAGAAGATGCTAGAAGTAGGATAAGACCTGGAGGAGAAGCCAGAGGAAAGACCAGCCAAGACTGACATGGACACACACTGTGCAATGCTTTGGGTCTAGAATGCATTTGAAATGCAATAGAATCCACACAGGCATTTTTAACAGATGTCACACAATCAGTCACTACGTTCTCTTCTCACCCTTGATACAGTCCACTTTCTGGATTCTAAATTGCATTGTGATTGAAGTTCACATCATTGTCTCCCATGTTACCTGCTAGAGTTCCTAGGGCCTCACTCTGAGCCTTGAACTCACTCTTTTTTGCTAGTGGAAGCTACATCTTCAGTATGGTAGTATTTTCACCAAATTTAAAGAAATTGTTTAATTTAGAAGCTAATGCTGTTGGGTGGGCTTTCTTTTTAAGTTTTAGTTTTTTTTTTTTTTCTTAAGCACATACCATGTAGACAACACAGAATGAGATGGAGGATTTTTCAACTATATCTTATTGCTTCTGTCTTATTTCTACTTGCCCTTTCTTTCATTACATGCTCTGTGTGTGTATTTGTGTGTATGAGAGAAATGGAGAGAGACAGAGAGAGAGACAGAGGTAAAGAGAGAGATTTAAAGTTAGAATGCTTTAAAACACAATAAGACCTAAAGAAACTCTTAACAATAGAGAACAAACTGATTGTTGATGGAGGGAGGTGCATGGGGAGTAGGCTCAATGAATGATGGGTATTAAGGAGGGCACTTATGTTGAGCACTGGGTGTTAAACTTTTTTTTTAATGTTTATTTTTGAGAGAGAGAGGGAGGCAGACAGAGAGACAGAGAACAGGCAAGGAAAGGGCAGAGAGAGGGTGGCACAGAATCCAAAGCAGGCTCCAGGCTCTGAGCTGTTAGCACAGAGCCTGACACAGAGCTCAAAACCACAAACTCCAAGATGATGACCTGAGCCAAAGTGGAACACTTAACTTACTGAGCCACCCAGGTGGCCCTGAGCACTGGGTGTAATATGGAACTGATGAATCACTAAATTCTACTCTTGAAACCAATACTACACTCTATGTTAACTAACTTGAATTTAAATAAAATCTTGGAAAACAAAATAAAACAGTGCAATTGACAAGGGGGAAAAAAGATAAGAACCTCAAATAAGAACCTCAAAGATAGGGAAAGATGATAAATCCAAGATTCAAGAAAGACCCAATTACATGATGAAATTTTCTGTAAAGATCTTAGTTCTTAAAAAAAAGAATGAAGAGGTATCTCAGTGTGGCTGGCAAGGGTATGGAGAGACGGGCACCCTCCTACACTGTTGGTGGGAATGTCAACTGGTGCAGCCCCTCTGGAAAACAGTATGGAGGTTCCTCAAAAAACTATCAATAGAACTCCCCTATGACCCAGCAATAGCACTGCTAGGGATTTACCCAAGGGATACAGAAGTGCTGATGCATAGGAGCACATGTACCCCAATGTTCATAGCAGCAATGTCAACAATAGCCAAAACATGGAAAGAGCCTAAATGTCCATCACCTGATGAGTGGATCAAGAAGATGTGGTATATATATATACAATGGAGTATGACATGGCAATGGGAAAGAATGAAATATGGCCATTTGTAGGAAAGTGGATGGGCCTCGAGGGTGTCATGCTAAGTGAAATAAGTCAGGCAGAGAAGGACAGATACCATATGTTTGCACTCATAGTTCTAGCAGGAGAAGAGGAGAAACCTAATGGAGGACCAGGGGGAGGGGAAGAGGGAAAGAGAGTTGGGGAGAGAGAGGGACACAAACTTGAGAGACTATTGAATGCTGAGAACGAACTGAGGGCTGAAAGGGGAGGGAGGAAAAGAGGTGGAGGTGGTGGAGGAAGGCACTTGTGGGGAAGAGCCCTGGGTGTTGTATGGAAACTAATTTGACAATAAACTACTTAAGAAAAAAAAAGAATGAAGAGAAAGAAGGGTTACTAATGTGTTCTCAGTGCATTTATTTAAGTTAATCTTAATTTTTGGAAAGTCTCATGAAAACCATAATATAGTTTCAGTGATATCATGGAAAGCTTCCCCTTTAAAATTTTTTTCTGATTCTTTCTACTTTTTCTCTAAAATCTATGATATAAAGGTTTTCCTCCTTTTGGAGAAGGTTGTTTACAAAGTGCTATCTGGACGGACGTGGGAAAACAAATAGATGTAAAAGTTCCCCAGAGTGCCTGGTGAATTATTTTTGAGACTTAATTACATAGCTTTTTTTTCCCCCTCAATTAAGCTGTATTCTGCTATTTAGCATTCCTTTACTTTTCTCCGTACCTGATTCTTCACTGATCCAAGTGGAATGACAATGCTTCTGGATTTTGGAAGTTTCCTGACTCTAATAGAGAAATTTTCCTGTTTTAAAATTTATAGATGGAAATAATTATATTAATTTTCCTTTAAACTTCGTGATGATAAAAATTATCTTCCCACCAACAATTCAGGAAGTCCCAAATGAGAATTAAACAGTACATACTTCAAGTTTAAACAATGAAATGGACTCTTAACCTTTATGATTTCATCTAAGGATTCTGCTTCCCATCGTGTTCTTAATTTGATCCCATTGCTTATGACATTTTTGGACTTCAAGTGTGGTTTCACAGTTTAGATGAACTGCTAAACTTGGCACTGAATAAGTTACAAAAACAAAGAGGGGGAAAAACATTTTTTCCTCCCAAGGATCAAGGGTTTTTTTTTTTTTTTAAACACTATGGATGTATTATCCTAATATGTGTGTATAGATTTGTGAAAGAAAACATTTAACATTTATTTGTTATTAATTTGTTTCTGTGGAAATGAGTGGATATACCCAATCTTATTTATTTGCTTTGTTAATGTTGCTGAAAAATACTTCCTCCATTGATAATGGTCAATATATAAAAATGGGAGCATAAACACAATAACAAGACAAAGGTTTTTCTTTGAGTTTGGAGTTTACCCACTGAGTTGGCATCTACTCAAATGATACTGTATTTTAGAAAACATACAAAGAGTGGTGCGTGGGTGGTTCAGTCAGTTGAGCGACCAACTTCGGCTCAGGTCATGATCTCACAGTTTGTGGGTTCAAGCCCTGTGTTAGCTCTGTGCTGACAGCTCAGAGCCTGGAGCCTGCTTTGGATTCTGTGTCTCCCTCTCTCTCTGCCCCTCCCTAACTTGTGCTCTCTCTCTCTTTCTCTCAAAAACAAATAAACATTAAAAATTTTTTAAAAAGCAAACATACAGAGAAAGATGCATTTTCCCGTTTAAGCCCGCGGTGGGCAAAAGTTTTGTCAGCCATTTTATGCAGCTTACTCTTACTTAAGCTGCAGGATTTCCTCCATCATGCCCAGTTTCACTGTGTACAGATCAAATGCCTGACTGATGTATATTGAAGGGCGTAAGCATCATTGTAAATGTGTGTACAGATTATAGAATCATAGGAGTGTCCTTCTCTAAGTGGAATCCTTGTGACAGGTATAGATCTGTTTCACAAGTTCAAATGTAGCACAAACCTGAAAAAAGCTAATTCTCTTTTTCCAATACTATTTTTTTTCTATGACAATTTGGATACATAAAACTTTAGGAAAATATATTAAATAGTAAATACAATAAATGAGAGACTTTTGGGATTGCATTTATAATGAAGTATAACATACAACAATTAATTTACTTACCTATGTAAACATATAGAATAGGAAGAATATATTAATGTACTAGATTGTTTTTTTCTCCCCAACTTCTGCACCAATATACATTTTTGGGATCTGGCTGAGGAAAATTTGAGGTGGTCTCTGCTGGATATGCTACGTGGTGTTCAGTTATTTCTATGCAAAGTTATTTCTAGCATGGTGTCACAAGCTAGTAAGCAACAGAGCTAAGATTCAAGCCTAACTCAAGATGCTAATAATCTTATTCTTCTACTATAACTTCTACTATAACTATAACTATAACTTTCATATATTTGAATCACCAAAATTCACTTTTATTCCTAAGTTTAACAATTTTATGTATTCCATTTTTTAAAGAGAATTGTCAAATTTTATAAGATTCAAACTTGACAAACTTCAGGCCAGTCCTTAGATAGGTACTATTTTATCTACACTTCAGAGACGAAGAGACAAATACAGACCAATACCATGTAAGTAATTTTCCCAAGGTTACATACACAGCTAGAAAAAAAGCTAAGCAGACGTATAATGAACGTGGGGACCATGAATCTAAATCTTGTGCTGGTGACCAGTAATCCAAGGTTTGACTGCACATTCAAATCTCCAGGGGAGCTTAAAAATACCAATGCCTGAGCCCCATCCCCAACCAATGATATCATCATCTCTTGGGATCTGAACTTTGGTATTTTTTAAGGCTCCCCAGGTAATTCTAAGTGTGCAAATCACTGCATTATACTATATCTTATCAACAAAGTGTTGGATCTTGTGATGGAACTCTTACAGTTTTTAAGGCAGTCTTGCTATATAAGCAGTCTGATTGCAGGAAGCTGGGCCAACAAATTTTTCAAGGTATTTGTAATATCTTCCCTGCTCTTTGTCCCCATAGCCCTCTAATCCTCACAGCTGGCATTACTTAGTATCCATATGCAAGCTCAGCTCCATCACAATATGGGACCAACCTTGTTCTTAGAAGCCCAAAGAAGAGGTGATCTGTGTCATTAGCCATGTAGCATCCCTTTTCCGTGGCTGATCCACTTTTCACTCTCTGGCCTCAGTGCTTGTATACACATTTAGTAATTCTTTAGCCTCACATGTAGTGAGGCTAAAGGTCAAGTTCAACTTGACCAAATGACCAACACTGTGGCTCAATATTTACTTTTCCAATTTGACCTTTAATATTCATCAAATAATTCCATACACCATCTTCATTTCATTTCCTGAGTTCTTTATACAAATATTCTATAACTCATAACGTAATTTATCTTCAGTGTATGTGTTACTTTTATTGTATTATCTTGAAAATCAGAGATTTGAGTTCATTTTAGATTAGAAAGTGAAGACTAGTATTTTAAATATATGACAAAAAGCTAGTGAAAACATTGGAAAATTATTTGGAGATGTAATATTAACTAAAAATATATTTCTTTTGTCAACAGGACCAAAGGAGTGGAACTTGCTGGATAAGTTCTTCGATCTTTACTCTTTACTAGCCAGCACTGCGCCACAAATCAGCTTAGCTCTGAATGTGTAGATGTTATTTCATACTATTTACAACTCCGTAAGCAAAAGAAGAGGAGAAGAATGATAGGAAAAAACACGTTAGGACTTCAAATTGTTTTTTCTTCTTAGCAGAATTTAAAAATGTTTAAAATATAAAAAATATAAAAATAGCCAATCTTCTTTGTATCCTTAGTCGTAGCACTGTGTTGCACATAAATGAGGATCTCAAGAGACGTAGCTGAACTTGCCGTGGTGGCTTTGGTGGTCCTTTTCTGTCACCTCGCCCAGGCAGAGGAGCTCCTTCCTTCATGTCAGGAACACATGTGACATCACTGAAGACATTCACAGTAATTCCAGAGTGTGAATTGATATTTGGCAGAACAGTATTCTCCCGCTGAGCTGGTGTCTATTTACTTCCCTTTGCTTTTGTGCTTGGTTTTGATCTCTGTTTAACACATTTTGTTTATAATTCATATGACTCGATGCTGGGTCATCAATCCTAAAACCCACATAATAGAAATTTTTACCAATTTCAGAATAGTCGTGCTTTAGTGCAGAGTGCAATAAGTAGAGAGGTAGAGAAAATCGGAAATGTTAGGCTGATTGAACTCTTCCTCCTTGAAAGGAAACACCAGAAGTGGGGGAAAATATTTACTTGCAATACCAGACATGCGACAAGTAGTCAATTATTTTACTGTTTATGAGTTATATTATAACCAGCCTAGTCGGTAACCAATTGACTTAACATCAAAAGGAAAAATGGAAATTGCAAGTAAGTTTTTCAAAGTAGGTTACTTAATTCTGATAAAACAATAAGGAGTATCACGAAAAACTAAACCTATGAGAAAATAATTATTTGCTTGTGATATTTCATGTAATTAATTTAGGCAACTGATCAATGTTTGTTGCATGACATTTGTTAGCATCATTTAATGAAGTCTGGAAAATCCCTAACTTTTGTTTGCTATTTTTCTTCTAAAATTTGCTATTTTTGACTAAGTAAAATAACATTAAAATATTAATTTAGTTCTCATTATTTCTGAACTCCCAACAAACTGATTGATCCAGGAGCTCTGCAGAGTTGGGCTGATTCTCAGGACAGAGTGGACTGGGGGCAGGTGGCCATCAATCAAGAGGCAAAGGATGAGTCAAAAGAAAGAGATGCCAAGATGAAAAGCCAACACATAGTCTGACCAGCTCTTTGCAGAGTGGCTAGAAAAAGGGGCAGGAGTCAAGTAGAAAGCCAAATGTCAGAGAAGGCAGGACAGTGAGCCAGAGGAAGGGTGTTAGAACAAAGGCAGGAGACAGGGTGCAGGCAGGTCCCTGGGCCACTCTGTCTAGCTATATGAATGATGAGATGGAACATTGCATTAAATGAGTCCAAAGAATTTGAATTAATATCCATAGAATAAATATTTTTTTAGTATAACCTTTATAGCTTAGAAAACTGCAATTAAAGAAGATTCACTCATTCATGAGATAATACATATAGTGAATGGGAGGCCCAGTATCGCTAGCTTAAGTCTGCAGATTCTCTCTTTAGAGCTTGCACTGTGATTTTCTTATACCTATTAGCTCTGTCTTTGGTCTTATTCTTCTTATACCTCCACAGTGATCTCAGACTCATGCTAAAAACCAAGGCTGATTGTATCAATTCATAATTCAAAACAGCTTACTGTTTCCCATCATAAAGTTTAAATTTCTACACCTAAAACATAAAGTCTGGTGATAATCTTGCCTCTCCTATCTGAGCAGCCTCATTTGGTGTGAACTCCCTATCTTCTACTCTGTGGTCAAGGTGTACATATCCTCCATCTCTAACATGCACCCAGCATGTTGAAAATATGTGGACATATAATTATACTTATAGTATGGAAGTTGTATATTTCTTAGATAACACTAGTTGTCAAAATATGTATCTCTTTCCTTTGCATCACAATCTCTAAGCATTTGCCTTGTATTATCAGTTCCTCACAAATTCTATGAAGGTACATAGACAATAAATAATTACTGAGATAAGTGAATAAGTATATAAGCATAAACTCGATGCGATTTTTTTCTATGTATAATATCTAATTGGAGAAAGTTCATCTTCAGTCTAAAGACTTCAAGTCAGTAAATCTCTCAGTCACGAGTACAATTTTTATCTGGAAGACTGTACCCCAAGTATGCCACTTTGAACACAATTTCTTTACGATGCTTATTTCTTATGGCAAATCATCAGCCGCTTATATTTTCCCAGGACAAATGTGCACTTCAGAGCCTCTCCTAATTGAGCAATTGATTAATTAGCACTTTTCTACCTTCACCAGGGAGTGAGAATTTAGAGAGTATTACTGTGCTAATAAGCTCACACTTTTCCTATTTTAGACTGTTTTCAATTTTGGGAATACAAATCCCTGAGACAAGAAAAAAATAAATGTTAAATCTTTTCATCCGTGCAAAATGCAAAGTAGGTCACTCCACCTGTTTCTCCTTGGTTAGTCCATATTTCCCTCTCATGTTTCTGTTGCAAATCTATAGTGTATTTGTTGAAGGATTTAATATCATAACATATAAAGTAACAGAGAGCTCTACATTATAGACAGATGAAAAAGGAGCTACAAAAGCCCACATCTCTTTCCTTTATGGAGCAATTCTCTTCAGTAAGGAGTTCAAATTCATGCGATGCCATTGATGATTTGTACCAGACCAAGAGTAAGTATAGTAAATATAAGTGTGTTCTTAGAACTATTACATTAGGGAAAAACTTTTTGAGTTTGCAAAGTGAGTCCTTTGACACTTGACAAAAAGTAAAAACATATAGAGTGATAGAGAATTCATCTAACCGAGTCAGTCCTCTGTAGAAAGGGCTCTGCCACAAAACGAGGCATCGTTAATGGATTTAAAATGAGCTGCAGGTGATGGTCTAGGGCTGGGTTAAATTATGAGGCTCTTAATGGTATTAAAGACAAAAGCAAGTAATCAGATAGAGTTTAATAGCACTTCAAAATGACATTGACCCCTATGAAATATTTCCAAATCTGTAAAATAAATAGGACTCTGTATGTTTTTAAATTGGAAAAATAGGAAATGTTCTTAAACCTATACAATTAAGGTATAGCTGTATAAATATAAATAAATATACATGTAAATACATATTAGTATGAAATTTCACTATGGAACTGAATTATTTATGTCATCTTTATAATGGTCATTAAAAAATAATAGCAATCCCTAAAATGATCTATTAAGAAAACCACCCGTAAGTCATACAGCCTGCATTTAATATATTACTTTGTATCATATCATTATTCAATTTTTTAACTTAAAGTAAGTTAATGCACTTAATTATTATTAGGTATAATTCTTATGTTTCTTAGACTTTTTTTTCAAAAACGAATGTCTAGAAATAGTAACAAAAAGGCTAACATTTTATCTCATGGTATCTATTACCTTCTTACCTTTATTCTGTAATATTGGAGGTGAAAATCTGGCATAAGAGAGGAACCGCCCATAACCCCATGACTTTACTAATAAACTAGCCACACAAGTAGTGAAATAAAATATCTAAAGACGGCATCTTAAAAGACACGGTGTCATCCATGCCCAAAGCTGGAAGAGAAGGGCTACAGAACCAAATTATGATGTTTGTCTCTGAAATGAAGATGTTATTCCAGTAAAGATAAAACGTGTTTACTGTCATGCATGGTGTGCAGAAAAAAGATAGTCACAAAAACAGGGTGTGTCAGTTTTAATCCAGCACTTTTGAGAGAGCAGGTGCTGAATTCAGAAAACTGGAGAGAACCAGGCACTGTTTGAAGGTATAACTCACAAAATAGTTTTAAATGGATGCCATCAATTGCTCATCTCACTGTCCTTGCTCCGATATCTTGCCCTACAAAAGGACCATGAGAGGTAACATCCACCTTCCTTGTTCACTTCTTACTGACCCTGAAGGAGTTAACCAAAATGGAAGTTATAATGCTGACAGCTATGGAAGTATTCATGAAGGTTTATTAATTATCTTATAAATTTATATGTTAATAATTTTAAAATGGGCTTTTTGGCTTATCTGTAAGTATCCCCTGGACTCGGTTAGAATAAGGCAGTCTTCTGAATCTACTCATATCTGAGTGATCAAGGCCCCCAGAATCTCTGCCTTTGAAATGCTCAACACTTAATTCTGTATCATGCTCACAGTCCATAATTATGATGTCATCCTGTAAGAGACTGAGCACTAGTCAACTTCCTACCTGACATCTTTCCCTCTTTTATTCTAGGTGGAATAATCAAAATAAAATAACAAAACTCAGTTCAGTCCATGTCACAGTGATATAGAGAAATCTTCCTACTCCATGTGGAAAGAGATTGGAAGTGAGGTTAGCATAATAAAAATTATACTTAGAAGCAGTGATCACACCTCAACCCATCCTGCTGGGCCCTGAGCACAAACTGTATTAACACACCCCTGGCACCAGTACTAGGTTAATGTCTCCTTTCTGGTGAGTTTCCAAACTAATGGTCATACAGATATTAACATAAAAAATTTGTAAAGTACACTGCTCCTTTCCTATAATTAATGGACAATGCTTTAATTAAATGGACCTTGAACTCATTCAGCAATAGGACAGCTGAGATGAGTGGTTCTCAAAAAGCTAATGTTTGCTTCTGGGGGACATTTGGCAATGTCTGGAGACATTTTTGGTTGTCACCACTGGGTGAGCGGTGCTATTAGCCTCTAGTGGTAGAGACTGGAAGTGCTGTTAAATTATCCCACATTGTAGGGGTACCTGGGTGGCTCAGTCGGTTGAGTGTTGAGTTTCAGCTCAGGTCATGATCTCACGGTTCGTGGGTTTGAGTCCCACATTGGGCTCTGTGCTGACAGCTAGCTCAGAGCCTGGAGCCTGCTTCAGATTCTGTGTCTCCCTCTCTCTCTCTGACCCTCCTCTGCTCATGCCTTGTCTCTCTGTCTCTTTCTCAGAAATAAATAAAAAGTTAAAAAAATTAAAAGAAATTATTCCACATGGTGTAGGATATCTTATACTATAAAGAATTACCTTGTCAAAAATGTCAGTATCCCAAGGTTGAGAAACTCTGGGTCAGATATTGAAATTATTTTTTAAAGCTGGTAATTATTTCAAGATATGGAAAGTAAATCATAATAAACTTATACATCAGAAATGTGTTTTTTTGGATGCAAAACTTGAGAGACTATTGAATGCTGAAAATGAACTGAGAGTTGAAGGGGAAGGGGGAGGGGGGAAAAGAGGTCATGGTGATGGTGGAGGGCACTTAAGGGGAAGAGCACTGGGTGTTGTATGGAAAACAATTTGACAATAAAATATTATGAAAAAAAAAGAAATGTGTTTTTTCACTGTAGTAACTAAGTACAATAAATGAATTCCTAATCCTAAGCCTCCCTAGGAAATATTTGTAATTGATTGTATGGAGAATTTTTTATAGTTGTTCATTTAAAATGGTTTTGTTTTATTTTTCAATTAATAAAAACTTCAAAAATGAAAGATTAAAAATTTTTAATGTTTATTTTTGAGAGAGAGAGTCAAAGAGAGAGAGAGAGAGACAGAGGATGAGCAAGGGAGGGGCAAAGAGAGAGGGAGACACAGTATCTAAAGCAGGTTCCAGGGTCTCAGCTGTCAGCACAGAGCCCGATGCAGGGCTCGAACTCACAAACCATAAGATCATGATCTGAGCCAAAGTCGGAAGTTTAACCAACTTGAGCCATCCAGGCACCCCAAAAATGAAAGATTTTGAGGCATTACTGGAATTACAGGCCAGTCAGATAAGCAAGAAATGATCATTGCATAAATCGTCTTAAATGGAGTTGATTCTTCTATAAATCTTGTTTTGTATCCCTTCCATCAGTGGGGACAGTGAATTTCCTTGATGTTGCTTCAACATTTTCTCTCTGTACAAATATTCCTTTTAATTAGTCAGTGATTCCCAACCTGATCATGACACTTTTTTTTTCTTTTGTTAGTTACCATGTTCAAGTGTTGAGCAATTATATAAGGCTTCAAAAAACAAAGCAGAGCCCTCATGCTGGAAGTGGTCCTTAGGCAAGTCACAGTGTGTAAGTAGTGCAGCTGACTGCACAGTATAACTGGACACACCTGTGTTACCACAGGTCATGCCGATAACAGCTTCACTCCGTATTCAGGAGTTTCCGGTTCTTCCTGTCGAAGATCAGTGCATTCTTGATTCTGAGAACACTGTGGAGGTATGATCGCCAAGCACACCGTGGTGTATGTGTATGCTAGTGATTCCACTGTGCCCGACCCACAAAGGCAAAAGTTAGTCTGCCCCATATCACCCATTTGTTTGTCTATTGATTCAACAAGTAAATGAAAGTGGTATTTATTTATCAAGCATCTCCATAATGTAGCCACTTTTGCATAAGTTTTCTTTTTTAAGTTTCGTGCTGCCTTGAGAGATAGTAGCATCAATGTTTTATAATAAACTTAGGCTTGGTGATTTATAAATGTCCCCACAACTTGAAAGCTAGAAGGCGATTATATTCCATTTTCCATGCAATTCCATTCTCCATCTTTCTCTGCCCTGTCCTATGCCCTGAGAATCTGAATTCTACAAATCCCACTGTCCAGATTCCTTTGCTCTCTAGCACCAACGGATCAAAGGGCTAGAAGAGAAACTGTGTGGGATATTTATTTATTCCCTCTGCTGTCCTCTGCTCTACAATGGTTCTGGCTCACAGCACTTCTTTACAATTCCAGATCCTGTTGGGGGCCACCTTTTCCAGGGATCCAAGTTCTCTCAGGGTTCTGGGCATATAACTTGCTTCTTCTCCTTTCCTCCTCAAAGGATAGTAATGGTTTCCTGCCGGTGGTAGACCCTAGCTGCCTCAGAATCCTCTGGCTCCCTTGATCCTACCCATACTTCTCTAAATTGTCAAGTTTAAAATTTGGGGTGTGTCTGCTGTGACCATCTAAGAGTAATGTCAGGATTTAAATCCAAGTCCCTGACTTTGAAATCTGAGCTCTATTTACTCTTTCATGATGCTTGGCCATCTGTAAGAACACAAGAGTAGAAAGGGCCTGGCCTTCATTCCCAAGTTACTCCTGGTTTGTCTGAGGGGACCATATTAAACTACTACAGAAAAATATGGTAAATACCTTAATAAAAGACTAAGGAAGTACACCAAACTCTATCCTGTATCCCTGAAAACGAAAAGCAATAAGTGACACATATGAATCTTTGAAGACTGAATATTAAAACTTTAGTCAGCAATGACTCCTGAGGGGCTACCAAGAATCCCTCCTTTCCCTTATAGAAGGAAATTGAGAGTCTCTAAGGAGGTCTAGGGACTAGGTAAGTTCCACAAAGTGCATTAATGGTCAAGCTGGGACTAATACCCATCTCTTAACTCTGACCAAGTGTTCATTCTCTTTCCTCCATAACTCACACAGGCTCTGAAGAGAGAGTCCTAAAAGAGCATCTCAGATACCAAGTGAAGTTCTATGTACACTCTAAATCTACTAATCAACAAAAAGCAATTTCTCTCCTTGAAGAATATAAGAATGCAAAAATTAAAATATACTCTCCTACCTTCCAAAAAGCTTTCACAAAACAGAGAATATGTGAGTATGCTAAATATATACAAAATCAAATTAATTTAGCAAGAGTCCTCAAAACTGCAAACTTGCAGAGAAATTGATTTTATTCCCAATGTAATCTAAATCTTGACTGTCTTCTTCAAGTCTTCTTTTCCTCATTTAAAAACAGTTAGAACTAACATATCTGCATGATAGCAGAAAGAGATGCTATCGAATGCACAGTGTGTCAGCATTCATAATCTGCTTTTGGCCAGTGGGAGGTGAAGTGGTTTGTTTCAAGTTGAGAATTTATATGAAAACCCTTTTGTGTTTATTTTGTTCAGAATAGCTTTCCCACAAAGATCCAAAGCAATTGAAGCACCAAGCCATCCACTGCTGTTCCAAAGTTTCATTTATTTTTATGCAGAGTAGTTCTGATATTAGGATTTAAGTGTTTTTAATATTACTTGATTTTTATGTATTCGAACATTTTAGATAGCATCCAATTGCTTATTATAGTTTTATTTAAATGAAGCACTTTTGAATCACAAGCAATAGATAACATTAACCTTACCAAAAAGGGAAGCTTGGTCTAAATCATCTTGGAGTGGTTTTGCTAGTTTTGCGTCTATTCCTTGGGAATAGAGTACCAACACAGGATGAAGGAAGTTACTATTCCACTGGTTTACGGAACTGAGATTTATTTTCCAGCTGCTTATTTCACACTGAAGTAATTTGTTATAAGAATAGAATTCAGGTGATCTAGAAATATTACAATGCCACACATTACTTTAAACCTTCTCAGTCTTTCCTCTAAACTACAGTATGTATCTTTACACAAATTCACGGGAGATTTTTTAAAGGATGATATTTTTACTGATGGTTTCCAGCTACATGAGAGGCAAAAGTGCCAAATGTTTTTAGGACAGGCTGCCCTTGTAATATTTTTCTGTCAGGAATCTGAAAGGCAGGCATTAGATGGTGCTCAGAAAATCTTATTTTTCTGTGATTTCCCTTATGATTCTAAATGGACAAAGATTCAAAACAAAAATTCAAACAACGTCTGGTGTAATTTTGCTTTCATATTCTACATAAGCATCATGACTTGTCAGCTTTCCCTGGGGGAATATATCAATCAGTGATCAGTCAACGACTGATAAGATAGATGAGCCTCTGATAAGGGCCAGACATTGTGTAACACCCTGCATAGAAAACAACTAATAGTGCCATTTGGCCTGAGAAGACCACAGAGTCTATAGGGAGAGAGAGAGAGACAAATGTCCTGAATAAAAAGAGGGAAAGAAAAAGGACATGATGACAGTCAGATACATTTGGCTGTACACCATGCTAAGAGCACTATGTGCATTATTTCATTTAATCTTTGCAGCAAGTCTGCTGTCTGAACTCTTCAGATGAGAAAGTTGAAGCTTAAGAAAAGAGGTTATTTAATGTGCCCAACATAATAGTGGCATGAAAGACTCCCACCAGAATTCAAATCCAGGACATCTTATGTTCTCTGAACCAGGAGAACCTTCTGATATTACCACCATCCAATGCTCTCAATCAGGAGAGCAACACTGATATAATGCTACCATCCAATCTGCAGTTTCATTTCAAATTTTATCAACAGTCCCAATAATGCCTCTTTGTCCATATTGTCCAGGATCTGCATAAGAACATCAGTTGCCTTTAGTTGTCAAGTTGCATCAGGCTCCCTCAATCCGCAGAGCTCTTAAATATCACTCTGCGTCTTGTGAGTTAGACACTCTTCGAGAGCATTCTGTAGGATGACCTCAACCTGGTCATCTAACCTTCCTCGTCACCTTGCATTCTTGACAAGAATTCCACAGAAACGATGCTATGTCTTTCTTAGCACATCATTTCAGGAATCACTGTTGTGATTTCGTCCCACAATTGGTGAAATTGTGTTGATCATCTCATATAGTTTGAGCCTGTAAGTTACTCAAGTATCTATCAAGTTATTCTACCATAAATTGCTACTTCCCCATTTTTATGTGATGAATATTTTGTGGAGAAATAGTCTTGTGGTATACCTCTCAGCAAGCCTCTAACCATCCCAGAGCATCTATTGATGACTCTAATGATATTCTAATCACACTTTTATGCTATCCAGATTGTTACAACCTATTTCCATCATTTTCTCTATAGTTATTAGTTGGCAACTTATTGTGAGAAAAAGCTTTCCATTCCCCCTTATTTGTTTCTTTATACTTGTAGGGTTTCAAGGATTTCTATTTTATTCAATGAGTGAGTTATAGTCTAATAGTCTTTTGAGACCAAATTGAGCTAGATGGTTCAGGGAGACCCTGTCAAGGTGCTTATATGTCCTTGACCTTTTGATATGTTCTCTTTATTCTCTAAGCATTTTCTTACTTTCTGGCATAAACTGTTCCATGATATTTGTATGTTTTCCCTGACCCAGCCCCAGAGTCAGTCAGTTATGCCCGAATCCCTGACTCCTTTTAGTAAAAGACAGTATTTAGAAACCCAAATTGGGATGCTCCATATGTTCATTTCCATTGTTGTCATTGCTTCCAGGCTGAAAGAGGTAGACAATATATGTATGCCCATATACACACGTATGCACACACACATATGTACACATATGCAAATGAATCCACATCTATCTATAACTCTTTCTATGTTTGTAGGTATGCACTGATAGATAGATATGTAGGTGTATACGCACATAAATTTATTCTGACATTTCCACTTCCTAACCAATATCTTAAGGTTATTTTTAGCTTTCCCCCTTTCCATATTTGAAAATCTCTTCCAAGACAGTGAAAAATCTGGTTCTCATCATTTTCAATAGTTTGGTTCAATAGTTTCAATAATGCCCAAAAGCCAGGAGAATGTGTTTCAATCTTTTCTCCAGTTTCTTCAGTGACATAAATTTTTGAAAGAGGTGAGACAGTGAGGAAATGAAGCTACATTATTTTACTACTTATATTTATTTTGACCAAAGTCACAGGAAGAACAGCTGGTAAGTGCCATACCTACACATTCTTACTAGCACACAAACCCCAGACAGTGTAATCATGCTGTGGTGCAAATTCTTCTCATTACCTCCTGGGCTTTCCCCCAAATGGAGGTAACCACTTACTTTTTCCAATTACTCCAATCATTCTTCCTTTTGTTTGCATGTTTTAGTTCCATGGTGATTTCATTAGCATAAAGTTGGGCATCTTATTTGCAAGACAACCAAAAATCATACATGTGTACTGTCATCGTTAATCAGATTTTACCTCTATTTGGTTAAACTCTCATTTATGTTTTTGGCTTATCTCACTTTTGTGATTGCAGAGATATAAACATTCTACAGTTTCCCCATTCTTAATTTGCCTGTTTGTTCTCAAGATTTCATTGGCCTGCACTTGTTTTCCTGAACTCACTGACTTCTTATATCCTATTGCTACTCATAAATCTTAATAACTTATACCCCTTCAATATAAAGGATCTGCCTTCTAATCAGTACTATCCACCCAGCATATGAAATAACTTATGACTATTACAGAGAGGTACGAAATCTTGAGGCCAATACAGATCATGAAGCCAAGTAGATATCCTGAAGGATATTGCTTGCTTGAAGTATTATAATACTAGAACTCACTAGACAGTAACACTGAGGAGTGATGAGGAGTTCCAAAAACCCCATGGACTTGTAACCAACTTCTCTTTTTTAAAGTGCCTTTAACATATCCTCTCACCCAACTCATCTACAATAAACACTGCCTAAAATTACTTTTCTGTAAGTTTATGCATTTCCAAACAGTGATCCATTTTGTATACCAACAAAATTTACAGAAGCATAAGTAATTGAAAACTCACAACATTTTAGGTTAAGTTGTTTTTTTGAATTAATAAAGACATATCTATATTTATTATATATATTATATATGCCTATATATAATACACATATATTATATATATAGAGAGAGAGAGAGAGAGAAAGAGAGAGAGATTAACACAGAATAGTATGTCTTTGTTCAAAGGGAAACATGTATAAAATAATTAAATATAAATTACCATTGCATAATTTGGTCAAAGGGTATATCTATCTGGATTCTGAAAACATTTAAAGTCCAAAATTCCATATACCCCACATGCCTTTTATGACTTTCTTTCAGGATAGAATATTTTTCTAAGAATTCTTTTTCCAGGAAAGACTGGAATTTATGATAGGAAAAAATATCATATTATCATAAGGAAACAAGCCTGTGCAACAGGGCTTTGAACACGAATCGGTTTCTAGTGCCCCAGAATGTAAACCAGAGGAAAATAAATAGCAGCGATGTATTTCATTTTTAAGCTCAGTCATGGCTCAGCCTCCTTAAGGTAATGCTCTGAATGCTGACAGGGGGCATTAAATCTTTGGTGGGTTTATGAACTGCAACAGGGAACTTTTCATGACGTCCTGGATCCCAGAAGTGAGACGCCAGTGGCTAATCTCTGAGTCACTGGGCCCCTTTGACCTGTTTTCTTCACACTTGTTTCCATATTTCATCTGCTCTGAGCTGAGTTTGCTTTATGATTTTGGTTAAGTGTGAAGAAAATCAGTGTGGCAGATGGAAGGAACTCAAGCTGTTCCTTACCAAATGTTAAATTTCTGCCAATATGTATTTTGTTTCCGCAGCAAAATCCCTGACGTCGTTTTTCAGCATATCCAGTAAGCCTTATCACTCGCCAGTTTAAGTAATATCAGATGTAATATTCCCTGAAGAAGACAAAGAAAGGGACTCCATGTTTGGTTTCTCTGTTAAGGACAACACGGCCGATAGCACAGAAGGAGCTGAAACAAACCGGCTTTAGAAATCATGCCAAATGTGAGGCCATGGCTTTGCTTTTGTGGCCTGGGTTAGAGACATGGCTGCAACAGGCTGGCAGCAACTATGAGAAATGTGAGGAACACTGAACCCGGGGCCAAAGCATCCAGACTCAAACCCTGGGTACGCCAGCTTACTGCAGCTTCTCACAGCGCGAGTTGCTACAATAGTAAAGTCAAACTGATGTTGCCCTCGGAGGATTTAATTACAAATAAGTGAGATGATGATAACTTATCTGTAGGTTAAAAGTCATCTTATAAGGGGTACTGATTCTCCTGCTACATGGTTGTAAACTCTTCTTGCTGATTTTGTCTACCTCTAACCAGTGAAACAATTAAATCACTGCTATGGCACTGATATTAACTTCTTAATAGATTTTTGTGTCTGACTCGATGCTGGGTGCCCAACTGGAAACTAAAATATTGTCAATAATCTGAATGGCAGACATAAACAACACATCTTATTATTTTATATAGAAAATTGCTACATTTTTATTGAGTTTTTCTTTTAATTTTTTAATGTTTATTTATTTTTGACAGAGAGAGAGAGAGAGAGAGAGAGAGAGCACGAATGGGGAGGAGAAGAAAGAGAGAAACACAGAATCTGAAGCAGATTCCAGGCTCTGCCCCGATGCAGGGCTTGAACTCACAAACCGTGAGATCATGACTTGGGCCAAAGTCGGACACTTAACCTTCTGAGTCACCCAGGTGCCCCTTACTGGGTTTTTAAATAGCACAATAGTTTAGGATTATGGTCACCCAGACTGAGAAACTCTTTGTAAACTGTACTTGCAATTTCAGAAACCTAAGAGTGAAATTATCACATGCCAAACTTCATGCGGTTTTTTAAATGTCTATTTATTTTTGAGAGAGAGAGACAGAGACAGAGTGCAAGTGGCGGAGGGGCAGAGAGAGAGGGAGACACAGAATTCAAAACAGGCTTTGGGCTCTGAGTTGTCAGCACAGAGCCCAACGTGGAGCTCAAACCCACAAATGGGGAGTTCATGACCTGCGCAGAAGTTGGACATTCAACCAACTGAGCCATCAAGGCACCCCAAATTTTATGCAGTTTCAAAGCGTGCCAGTTTTTATAAAAATTAAGCACTAACAGTTCAGAGTTCTGATCCCAATAAATAGCTATCATGGTCTCTGCATGTGTGTTTTATATAGAATGTTTTATATATATGTATGTTAAAAACACATACACACATATATACATACATATACATGTATGCAAACATATGTATGTATATGTGTATATATGATTGTATGTTTTCATATAGAGATGTACATACTAATAAGACAAAGAGAGCTTCAGCTTCCTCTATATAAAAAGTAATCACATAATGAGACATGCTGTATGAATATGAATACATATAGTCGTATATATGTATATTCTTATATATTGAGGTACACACACACACACACACACACACACACACACACATGTCTGTATGAGACCAATGCCAGGCCCCCAGCTCCGAACAATTAAGTCAGAATTTACAGGGGTGGGCTGAGCCCGAGTGCTTATTAAGAGCTCCCCAGGTGATTTTAATGTGCAGCCAGTGTAGAGAACCACTGCTCCACATCTATATCTGAAAGTGCTTAGTACAGCGGGTATTCCGGATGCGCTTAAATTACACTGGCCCATATGTTTCCATTCAGACAAGAAGGACAATAACAATGGCAATATTAAAAGTCCTCATCTGATGCAGCTAGTTCCCTGAACTTTTCCATTGCCTCTTAGAAAATGAAAACTGAAACCCTTCTGGTTCCTCGCTGTGGTGAACGGGGACACTGTGTGCTTGAGCATCCTAACAAAATGATGGAGGCTCTTCCATCTCGTACGACATTGCTTTTAGTGGTACTGAGTGCTGTGAATGAAAATTGTTAAAATGAAGGGGTCTTAAAAGACAATAACAAAAAATCCTACTTAGGACAGAGATGTAAATATGGAAGCCAGGAAACCAAAATAGGGGGTGGATGAGGAAAAATTGGTGCATGTAGCACAGCAGCATCTGAAATCTAGAGAGGCCTCTGTTTCCATGCCCCGGGAGTGAACACAAATGCCACGAGGGCCAGGTGGGATGAAGGGGGTGGGTGCAGCCATACCCTGCTCTTCACAGGGCCGTAGTCACGCTCAGGAAGGAGAACCACTTCAACTTTAGAGTATCGATACTGAAAGTCTTTTACTTTATGTTTGTAATTGTATGAAAATTTGTTGATGAGTCCCATCCATAAGCAAGGAACCCACTTAAGATTAGTTTCCATTAATGCAACGTTTGTAGGTGTATATGTTCATGGGAAGTATGATCTGACCAATTAAAAAGTAAATAGTCCTTTCCCAGATGGGACTTGAGATGTTTGAAATTAAAGAAGAAAAACGAAGTTACCATTATAAACAAAAGTTGGCATGTCAGCCAGTATAACACACTTTGGTATCTATCTTCTTTACTCTGCGCTTGGTGCATACTGGAGACTATAAATAGATATTCAATCAATGATCTCTTGACAGTCTCTCTAAGAGTCCAATCATTCACACTATTAGTCAGTTTTGTGTAAGTTGCTCTAAGCTTCCTTATATAACTAATTTTTCATATAATTGCTCAAATGTCCTGAAAGATTTGTTTTCATCAAACTATATTGTGCTTATGGAGATCTTATTAAAATGCAAACTCTGATTCAGTAGGTCTGGGTGGAACCTGAGATTCTGCATTTTTTTTTTACCACCTAGCAGATGCCGTGAACATTGCAGTCTCTTGACTACATTTTAGTGGCAAAGCTGTAAGGGAAAAAAAAGATAAATCAAAATTTATATCACTCCTTTTGTAAAAGAAAGCCTTACTACATAGGCTTTCTAAAACAAAAGCCTATATTTAAGAAATATAGAGTATGACAAGAAACTTAAAAAGCAGAGAAAACTCAGCACCTAGCTTTGGAACAGTCTCTGTTTATTTAATGGTACTCCTGAGTATTTTCAGGTTCCTTTGTTGTCCTAACTACACTTCAGTAATTAGTAAATGTTTGAGGCATGCTGAGATTTGCTGCTTGGTCCAATAGTCAATCATTCCAGCTGCTATAAGAAAAAACACACACTTTAATGCACTTCTGTGATTTGTAGTTTCATAAATGTTGTTCTAATCCTATTCCTCACAGTTAGCAAAACAGAAATGATGTAATTCCCTTATTTCAACACACAGCTCATCATCAATCTTGGGATTCTATTGTAAGACTCTACCCTCATGAAATGAATCCATATCCTCCATGTTTTTACTCCCTCCCTTTTCTCTGTGTCCTTGCTAGATACAAGACCCCAAAATACTGATGTCTACAACAATCTCTGAACTCCTTTGCTTTGACAGAGCATGTAGAGTTAGGACTTGTAGATTTTTCTTTTACTTGTGTCAGAACAGACTAGCTATGCTGATCTCTTATCTTTTGCCACTTGTAGCAAGACAGATTTTATAAGAGAAGGAAGAAAGGGTGTGGCCTGAGAAGACTATCTGATTCCCAGCTTTTATATTTATGGGTCCAGAGATGGTCCCTGCAATGTCTATGAGCCTCGGGTTCCTCATACAGAAAGTGATATTATTAGTAATAAAAACATGACTTATCATTACTATTATACCAAGGGATATGAATTGGCACATACATTTGATTCAAAACAGTTTTTGAATGAAATTATAAATCTTCATGCATCACACATGTGAATCATCCCTTTTCTTTTCTTTCCCTAACTTTAATGAGGTTTGATGGCTGAGACGATATGTGGAAAAAGTTTATGCAAGTTAGTCTTTGCCAATCAGTTTTATTCTATGCATTTAGTTCATAAGATGTAAAGCCTCCTGAGGGCAGGAACAATGTCTGTTACTTGCTGCTGGGTAACAGTGCCAAGCATATAAATGTCAGCCAAACACATAAATAAAAATTGCCTATGACACATTTACTTCCTTCTAAGGATAAAAATTGAGAAACTCTGATTGATGATTTGGAATTGAAAGAGTAATTTTCAGTTTGAAGTCTTCATGATGACAACTGACTTTTTCACAAAATGCCCAATCACTATTTCAGTTTAATTTTTTCATTAAAGTGAGGATTCAGTGGGAATTATTTTTTAGCAGCTGTAAATCGTCTAAACAATGAAGGCAATGGAAATTTCAGCTGACCAATGCTGTTGTATTTACTTGGCCATGAACAGTGTCTACTTCTTCCCTCTCCTTGTCTCCTCTATCCTTTCGTGCACACACCCCTGTCTATCTACAACATGTATGTCATCACTACCCTCCAGACCCCTGTAGCCTACACAGTTCCAGGGAGAGACCAGGTGTGTGGGGCTACGATTAATGCAAATTCACTTGGACTTCAGGACCACCTGGGAAGTCCAGAACTTCTGGGGTAGCATGGGAAGACAATGGAAGCTTAAAGTCCCAGGCACTGAAAATAAATACTTAAAAATAAAGCTGTCAGTCCAGAACCTGGTAAGATGTAATATGTGACTGTGAGAACAGAGGTTCTGGAGAAGAAAACATGCTAATTAAAGGATTTTTTTCAACATGGACCATTCTCTGATCTCAGGTCTTCTCCAGTACCTCTGGCCTCAATTATTTAATTCCACTAAGGAAAATATCTCTGTGCCTGTTACTCACCCCCACCTCCCCTCATTTATTTGTTTGCTTTACTAAGTTTAGAAGACTTTTTAATATAAGCTTTTATCCTCTTAAATCTAAGTACATCACAAATTGGAGACCAATAAAATATCTATCCACCATGAGCCATGACAGAATGCATGAAGTGTACTCCTCTAACCACTCTGCAGTGTAAACCGAAAAGAAGGTTTTGAAATTGGTCAACAGGTGGAAGTGCTAAAAGGTGTTTTGTCATCATACTCAACTTAATACAACTTAATATTTAGACATTAGCAGGGTCTTCTGATCCTCAGATAAGCTAGGTATCTTTAGAAACTGCATTTATTACTCCAGATAAGAAGTGTGTCATTCCTACCAACACCCCAAACAGTGCTTATTCTGGAGAGCTCCATCAGTTTGTAAGGGATCATAGCAAGTCAAGAATGGCATGCATCTTATCGTGCTCTTGAAATTAGAGCTCATCCAGACATTTCAGCCCACACTTCTTATAAACTATTAAGAATTATAAAATCCTCTGGAATAGATCACTAAAGGATGGTCAATGGAAGATAATTTATTTAATGTGCGAGGTTTTGAATAGACCTAGATTTTAGGCAAAACTAAGACTTTAAGACTTCACAAAACTCTTACTTTAATTTCCTAAAGGATTCTTTGTGAAGGTTTTCAAACTAAACAATCTTTCTGTTATGATTTCTGCTGTTGTTATTTATTCCAGTGTACTTGAGAAGGTTGATTAAATGATAAAGGAATCGAAACAGCCACAAAGAGACTGTAGTTTATAAATAGTTTAGGTGATATTCTCATTACCTTCTCAACCAACAACTTAGAGAACATCACAGAGGATAGATATACTTATAGATGATGTAGAAATAGATAAAGATAGATATAGATAGACATAGATATCTTCAAGTAACATTATTAGCATGAAATTTGCACTGTAATATATATTTTTTTAATTTTCTCCTTCTTCTACACCCTAATCTTTAATATGACTATAAGTGTATCCCAGTTGTAACTGAAAAACCTACGCAAACAGTAACACTGAGTTTCATCTTCTAGAAAGATTTTGTAGAAAAATAATGGACTGTTCAAAGATTACTGAATTATCATTACATATAATCATTCACAACTAATTCATCAAATAATTTTTGTTTAGATCATGAGTTTTAGAGTCAAACTATTTCAGTTCTAAGCCTGACTCCGTTGAAAACTAGCTTTGTGACCTCATTTACTGTGTTTCAGTTTCCTTATATTTAAAATGAAAATAATAGTATTACTCGTTGGGAGACAATTGCCTATAACTCTCATTTCTCTGCTTACATTTTGTGCAGAGACACTGACTATATTTGTCATGGATTATATATTTAAGGATTCTTATATACATAAGATCCTTAGAAAAGATTAATGATGTCTCCCTCACAAACAATAATGTTTTCTGTACATTATAGAAGTTTTAGGTTCCCTAAATTCAGATTTCCTGTCCTATAATTCGATCAATTGTATGAGCAGACGTAATCTGGTTCTTTTTGCTTTGCTCTATAGTAAAAGAGGCTGGGATAACTGACCCAAGAAATGTAGACTCTTTGGCAATTACTATTACCATAGGTATTAACACTGTCCTTTTTTATAAACCAGAAGTCTCATGTCTCCTACCGACATGCATAAAACCATTGAAGTCTCATTTGTTAGCTAATGAGTATGATAAATCTCAGACTTGTCATAGATCTTGCGTATCCTATCTTACAGTGTTATTTTGAGGGTTAAATAAAATAATATATGTAAAGTGCTTACAACCTTATCTGCCTATTTTAAAACCACAAACTATATTAGCTAGTATTGTTAGCTGCTACTAATTGGTTAACAACTGTTTCAAGATGTAAAGGTCTGAGGATACTGATGAATCCTAATTCCACTGGTGCTGAGTAATGAAAAATACAGACTAAAGAATCACTGAGGTGTCTTGTATGCATAGATAGTATGCATTTATTTATTTATTTATTTATTATTTTAA
Organism: Helogale parvula; assembly: GCA_004023845.1. Classification (NCBI taxonomy): domain Eukaryota; kingdom Metazoa; phylum Chordata; class Mammalia; order Carnivora; family Herpestidae; genus Helogale; species Helogale parvula. The sequence goes on from PJEM01009678.1 coordinate 26,646, forward strand.
TAGTTTATTTTCAAATTGGTTTCCATGTAACACCCAGTGCTTCTCCCCGCAAGTGCCTCCCACCATGATGATTACCCCCTTCCCTCCCTCCCCCTCCCCCTTCAGTCCATGGTTCCTTTACAGTATTCAATAGTCTTTCATGATTTGTGTACCTCACTCTCCCCAGCTCTCTTTCCCCCTTCCTCTCCCCATGGTCCTCTGTTAGGCTTCTCCTGTTAGACCTATGAGTGCAAACATATGGTATCTATCCTTCTTTGCCTGACTTATTTCGCTTAGCATGACACCCTCAAGGTCCATCCACTTTGCTACAAATGACCAGATTTCATTCTTCCTCATTGCCATATAGTACTCCATTGTATATATATACCACATCTTCTTGATCCATTCATCAGGTGATGGACATTTAGGCTCTTTCCATGATTTGGCTTTTGTAGAAAGTGCCGCTATGAACATTGGGGTACATGTGCTCCTATGCATCAGTACTTCTGTATCCCTTGGGTAAATCCCTAGCAGGGCTATTGCTGGGTCTTGGGGAGTTTTATGGATAGTTTTTTGAGGAACCTCCACACTGTTTTCCAGAGTGGCTGCACTAGTTTACAGTCCCACCAACAGTGTAGGAGAGTGCCCGTTTCTCCACATCCTCACTAGCATCTATACTCTCTTGATTTGTTCATTTTAGCGACTCTGACCAGTGTGAGGTGGTATCTCAGTGTGGTTTTGATTTGTATTTCCCTGATGATGAGTGATGCTGAGCATCGTTTCATGTGCCTGTTGGCCATCTCGATGTCCTCTTTGGAGAAGTGTCTGATCATGTCTTCTGCCCATTTCTTCACTGGATTATTCATTTTTCGTGTACGGAGTTTAGTGAGCTCCTTGTATATTTTGGATACTAGCCCGTTATCTGATATGCCATTTGCCACTATCTTTTCCCATTCTGTCGGTTGCCTGTTAGGTTTTTTTTATTGTTTCCTTTGCATTGCAGAAGCTTTTTATCTTGATGAGGTCCCAGTAGTTCATTTTTGTTCTTGAGTCCTTTGCCTCTGGGGATGTGTCGAGGAAGACATTGCTGCGACTGAGGTCTAGGAGGCTATTTTCTGCTTTCTCCTCAAAGGTTTTTATGGTTTCCTGTCTCACATTCAGATCTTTTATCCATTTTGAGTTTATTTTTGTGAATGGTGTAAGAAAGTGGTCTAATTTCATTTTTCTACATGTTGCTGTCCAGCTCTCCCAACATCACTTGTTGAAGAGGCTATCTTTTTTCCGTTGGATACTCTTTCCTGCTTTGTCAAAGATTAATTGGCCATATACTTGTGGGTCCAGTTCTGGGCTCTCTATTCTATTCCATTGGTCCATGCGTCTGTTTTTGTGCCAATACCACACTGTATTGATGACGACAGCTTTGTAGTAGAGGTAGAAAGCTGTCATAGAAAGCTTTGTAGTAGAGGTAGAAATCTACCCTACTAATAAATGATTGGGTGAACGAGGCAATTGGGAAGTTAAAAAATATATGGAGACAAATTAAAATGAGTACAACAATTCAAACTCTCTGGGACTCAGCAAAGGCTGTCTTAAGAGGAAAGTTCACTGCAATCCAGGCCTACCTCAACAAATTAGAAAAAGGACAAACTCAAAACCTAACAGAGCACCTAAGCAAACTAGAAAGGGAGCAGCAAGAACATCCCATACCCAGCAAAAGAATAGAAAGAGTAAAGATCAGAGCAGAATTAAACAAGATAGAATCCACAAAAACAATTGAACAGATCAATGAAACCAAAAGTTGGTTTTTTGAAAAAATAAACAAAATTGATAAAGCTCTAGCTAGGCTCCTCAGAAAGAAAAGAGAGCATGCAAGTTGATAAAATCATGAAGGAAAATGGATCTATTACAACAGATCCTTCAGAAATACAAGCAATCATCAGAGATTACTATGAAAAATTATATGCCAGCAAACTGGACAATCTAGAAGAAATGGACAAATTCCAAACACACATGCACTACCAAAATTCAAACGGGAAGAGATAGAAATTCTGAATAGACCCATAACCAGTGAAGAAATTGAATCAGTTATCAAAAATTTCCAAACGAATGAAAGCCCAGGGCTGGATGGAATCCCAGGGGATTTCTACCAGACGTTTAAAGCAGAGTTAATGCCAACCCTTCTTAAACTATTTCAAAAAATAGAAATGGAAGGAAGACTACCGAATTCATTCTACGAAGCACATATCACTTTGATTCCCAAGCCAGGCAGAGACCCAACAAAAAAAGAGAACTACAGGCCAATATCCTTAATGAATACAGATGCAAAAATACTCAACAAGATACTAGCAAATCGAATTCAACAGCATATAAAAAGTATTATCCATTATGATCAAGTGGGATTTATTCCTGGCTTACAAGGCTGGTTCAATATTTGCAAATTCAATAATGTGATACATCACATTAACAAAACAAAAGAGAAAAAATCATATGGTCCTGTCTATAGATGCAGAAAAAGCATTTGACAAAATACAACATCTCTTCTTAATAAAAACCCTCAAGAAAGTCGGGATAGAGGGAACTTACTTAAACATCATAAAAGCCATTTACGAAAAGCCCACAGCGAATGTTATCCCCAATGAGGAAAAACTGAGAGCTGTCCTCCTGAAATCAGGGACACGTCAGGGATGTCCACTCTCACCACTATAGTTTAACATAGTGTTGGAAGTCCTAGCATCAGCAATCAGACAACAAAGGGAAATAAAAGGCATCAGAATCAGCAAAGAAGAAGTCAAACTTTCCCTTTTTGCAGATGACATGATACTCTACATGGAAAACCTGGCAGATTCCACCAGAAGCCTTCTAGAACTGATCAATGAATTCAGTAAAGTTGCAGGGTACAAAGTCAATGTACAGAAATCAGTTGCATTCTTATACACCAAAAACGAAGCAACAGAAAGAGAAATCAAGAAACAGATCCCATTCACAATTGCGTGAAAAACCATAAAATATCTAGGACTAAACCTAACCAAAGATGTAAAAGACCTGTATGCTGAAAACTAAAGAAGACTTATGAAGGAAATTGAAGAAGACACAAAGAAATGGAAAAACATTCCTTGCTTGGGGATTGGAAGAATAAACATTGTTAAAATGTCATTATTACCCAACGCAATTTACACATTCAATGCAATTCCCATTAAAGTTGCACCAGCATTCTTCTCAAAGCTAGAACTATCTTAAAATTCGTATGGAACCACAAAAAAAACCCGAATAGCCAAAGTAATATTGAAGAAGAAAACCAAAACGGGGGACATCACAATCCCAGACTTTAGTATGCATTTTGTTTCAAATTGCCCAAAAAAGAGGTTGTTTGTAGAATTGGGAATTTTATGACCCACTTGGACACTTGCTTTAAATATCCAAATGATTTATTCTTAATCAAATTATATAAATGATTACTAGAGAGGCTCATGCTCTGTCATGTTACCAACTTTTTTTTTCCTGCTGAAACTGTGGTCTACGAATGATGACCAACATCCTGCTGATGTCCCTGTTTTATTTCAAACTGAAGACAAATTCATTTCACTGTCCTATGAAAATGTGTTTTGGTTACCTGTCTTATCAAAGTGCCATAGAAGAAGAAGATTAGTGTTTATCCCTTTAATTTATTATTAGGAATATTGTGTAACCACCTTCAAAGGTATGTTTGCTGAGATATTATTTAAATAATCTCACCTGATTCCTGTTCAATCTCAACTCTTTTGTGAGAGTAAGTGAAAAAAGCTTCTAAGTTTCTGTGAAATTAATTTAAATGATCTGATCAAATTGATTAATTTTGAGGAACCTCCATACTGTTTTCCAGAGTGGCTGTACCAGTTTGCATTCCCACCAGTAGTGAAAGAGGTTTCCCCTTTCTCCACATTCTTACCAACACCTGTTGTTTCTTGTGTTGTTAATATTAGCCATTCTGACTAACATGCTGGTGTGAGGTGGTATTTCATCATGGTTTGGATTTGTATTTCCTTGCTTCCATCACTTTATAAAAAGAGAATATGCATATTTCTTTGTAGTTAAGAAAACAGTTTTTAGTCAAGCTTCAACATTTATAAGCCGTGTGAATTTGGGCACACAATTTATTTGCAATTCACGTTTCTGGTTGGAAAATAGAGCAAATGATACTTACTTCTTAGGGTAGTTGTGAAATTATTTGGAATGTATTTAAAAGCACATAATATAGTTAATACCTAAAAAAATGATAAATGGCCAAATAGATGGGTAAGTATTATTTCAGGCCCTGCCTAATCAGATAACACATTTATCAAGATTATTAAGGATTTATTTATCTTTTGTAACTACTCATTTCTGTAAGAATTTCACCAAAGTAGTAATTTACCTGTTTGTTTTGAATCTTAATCAATAATTCTAAAATAATATTTCTGTATAAGAGTAGTATTTTTTTAAGATAGTAATATTTCTGAATAAGAGTGAGATATTGACCAATCACTATCACAGGCATTAGCCAATCGGAATAGTTGCAGGGTAATTAGGACAAATGACCAGTGATAACCACAAGGTACAGGCATGCCCCCTGGCTAAATCAAAGCCATATTTTTATAACAGAGAAGGCAAAATACCAGAGACTCTACACTCTCATAAAAGATGATAAAAACTAAACTAAAGCCCTTACATAAAAAATAAATACATGCATTTCTTGAGAGTGATCAGAGTTGAGATGACATTTTAACCCTTGATCTAAAATGTCTATATTAATAGAAGCATAATATTTAATGGCATATAAATTTAGACAAGTAGAAGTAATAGCAGTAATAATGATAGCTGTCTTTATACAATATCCACTGTGTGACATGCACTCTGCTGCACTTTACATTCAGTTACCAATTTAATCCTATCAGAACCTTGACTTTGGATTTATCTCCATTTCACAGATAACACAGACAGAAATTCTTATGTAACTTTCTCAGGCCACATACAGCTGATAGGAGAAGAATCAGGTTTTTTTTTTAATGTTTATTTTTGATAGAACACAAGGGGGGCAGGGGAAGAGAGAGAGGGAGACACAGTCTGAAGCAGGCTCCAGGCTCTGAGCTGTCAGCACAGAGCCTGACACAGGGCTCGAACACACAGACCATGAGATCATGAGCTGAACTTAAGTTGGTTGCCCAACTGACTGAGCCATCCAGGTGGCCCAAAGACTCAGGTTTTTTAATGCACATCTCTATCTCCAGAACCCATGTTCTTACCCACTATGCTGGGCTATCTTCCAGTACAATCTAATAAAGTAACTATTCAAGGTGACATTTCAATCAAAATTTTATAAATAATAAAAAATATTATTAGCCTATTTGATAGCCACCACCAATAGAGTGATGGATAGGTATTAACTTAATGGACTTTCATTTAGTGTATATTGCCAATCCAACAATCAAACTTCAGAGAAAGGTTTGGGGGTGGGGGGAGCAGAAATATTGCAATGGTTTTCATTCTTTTTCCTAACACAGTAAAAATAAGCATGTTTCCACTTAACCAGATATATAGAGCAGAACAAAAATTGTAAACTAAGAAAAACTTACACCTTACAAACTTCCCCGTCAGTAACCATCTTAACACGGGGAAGTGTTTTCATTGACACCTACCCTCTTTGAGCACTGCATAATTTTTTTATACTATTTTTTTTCTACTTAAAAGTATGCATTTATTGTTTTGGATGCTATTTTTCACCATATTTAAGGTGTGTACACAGCCATAACTTCATCTGGTTGAATCAGCATATGGATTGGAGTGTGTTACTTTACAGACTCCAAGGTGACTCAGGTTTGAAAGAAATCTTAAGGTCATCTCGACCAAATCTCTGCCTCTTCCAGGACTGTCTATTGGCCAAGTCTCCCCGGGCAGTTATGCAAGAGAACCAGGAAGAACTGATAAGAACTGCCATCTCATGGATGGCAGATATTGCAAACTGATTAACCTCAAATTCAACATATGTTAGCAAGAAATTTCATATTTCACGGTGGAAAAAAGGTTGGCTTAACACACCTTTCTTGTGATTATTTTGGAATCCAGGATAAGAACAGCACTTACACCATTTGAAGGCAGGAAGAATATGACTCATCATTGATTCCTGATTAAATCCACTTAACTGTTGTGAACACTATTTTCATGTAATGCTTTTGGTGATTTTCCTAAAAACAGTGGGTCTCAAGCCACAATTTGACAGAATCTAAAAATCTACAAGGGCGAACTAAATTGACAATAGTATTGCAAATCATTCATTTTTGTATGATCATTTGAAGAAAAAAAAAATCAATGGATAAAATTTTGTTTAATGTTTTTTATAAATGTGTCATAAACCTTTTCCAATTTCTACTTATCTATTAGTAAGTGTTATCACACCACAAATAAACTAAAACATGAGTCAATAATCATTACTTGGTAAGCTAGAAGCATTTAAAATATGTATACAATATTATTTTCAAGATGTGAAAGACTGCATATATAAAAATATAGTCAACTCTTCATTAATTTGCATAAGAGAACTTAACACAGAAATGTTTCATGGTATGATTTAAAAAACACCATGATTCCTATGTATTCTACTGCCAAGATTTTTTTCAGAAGTTTGTCCTAAAACAATGTTATTAAAAGGCATCTCTGGAGATGGTCACTTATAATTCAAATTTGAAAACTTGTCGACTTCCTCTTTTTAACTTGTTTTTATTGTTAATTGCTAAGAGTGATTAATTCCCACTTTTTTTTTTAAAAGAACCATGAATAAACAGGCCCAGATGAAATTAGAATATTGGTTAGACTATGCCAATAGACACCTCTCAGAGTCTGCCACCAGAGCTCCAGTCATATCTTCAGCTGGCAGGCAGGATATTACCATAACCTCCTACTGGTTTCCCTAGTTCCGTGGCTGCTTCTCAACAACCTCTATCAATCTTTATTCACCTCCTCCAGCCAGAATATTTTCAAAACACAAATCCAATCAAATCACCCATAACTACATGTACCTGGGCACGCATAGATGCATGCACAACATTTTGTTTATAACACCTCAGTGAATGCCCATGGCTCTTCTGTAAAAATCTAAATTTCTAGCAGACCTTGTACGGTCTCTCCTCTATAACTACACAGGAGCTACTCTCCAACTGCCTCACTGGACACCAGCCGTACTTACCATCTTTCTAGTTCTTGAAGAATCGAGTCCCTCCCTGCTATAGTGCCTATGAATATGCTTATGTCTCTGCCTGGAATGTTCTTTACATGTTTTGATTAAGTCAATATCATTAGATCTGAAATCTTCACTAAATTATCGCTTACTTAGGAAAGACTTCCCTGATTTACTTGCCTATGTCAAATCTCCTTCTTATATGATCTTATGTCTTCAAATAGGACTTAATTCAAGTAATGTTTTTATCTTTATGTAATATTTCATTAATGTCTTCTTTCTTTTTTCTCTAGGCTGTAAGTTCCATGAGATGAAGAACTGCATCAGTTTTTGTTCCTCATTGCCTCCTTAGGACTTTGCACATGGTGGCTCCTGAGTAAGCAGTTATGGAATGAAATGTAATCACAGGAACTAAAAATTAGAATGGTTTTACATATATCATAATACCTTTTCTGTATTCTTCTAATAACACAAATAATGAATAGAAACACAAATAATCATTTTCTTATATCCTGATGATCTTACATTGACTTTAAATATTACTTATCCCCCTCTCAACCCAGCATGGATCCTAAACATCTATTAAACTCTGAAGCATTACTAGTTCTTAGTGGTCCAGATTACCTTAATAATGCATTGTAGGAATAAAAACACTTTTTCTTTATGTGAATTTACACTTTGGAATACACATACACATACACACAGGCAGAACATCAATTAATCTTAATCATGAAGACATTTTACTAATAGAATAATGAGGTACTCTGGGAACAAGGATATTCTCAATGTTTTAATAGTTTATTTTGTTTTTTAGAACATAAGAAGAAGAAAAAGGTTCATCATTTTCCCCTACAGCTGCATTGCATAACATTCCTAGGGTCTCTATCACTTCTTATCTCTATTTCCATTATACTCTTTTTCGTGTGGTCCCTACAATTTCTTTTGTGCTTTTGTCTGATTTTGTGAGTTGAATTATCACTGTTATGATTTCAGTTATTTCTTGAACCAAAATGTAAATGCTTACAACTGATTTTTTTCTTTGTTCACTCCTTCCATCCACCCAGTTTCTCTTTCTGCTCTTCTCCCTACTGTTTCTTCTTTAAAAAAAAAAAAAAAGTAATGCTTATTTATTTTTGAGAGAGAGAGAAAGCAAGCAGGGAAGAGGCAGAGACAGAGAGAGGGAGACACAGAATCTGAGGCAGGTTCCAGGCTCTGAGCTGTCAGCACAGAGTCCAACACGAGACTCAAACCCACGAACCTCAAGATTATGACCTGAGCTGAAGTCAGACGCTTAATGGACTGAGCAACCCAGGTGCCCCTCACTATTGTTTTCTAAGTAGGCTTCAGTCTACATTTTGTATCATTTTTGATTCAGGTATTCTTTTGCAGAATGTTTTCCTTCCTTTGTAAAAATTCCAAATGGCTATGTGAAAACATTTGTATCAGTTCTTAATTTCACTGCATTAATTTACTAGAGAATATGACCTATGCTATTTTTAGTAGAAAATTTTTGGATATTTAGTGATGTAATAAATAAAAGCTTTAAAAAGTTATAACTATTCTGTGGATAGTTGAAGAGATAGTGTATACTTTGTTGAGAGTTTATTCCATCATCCTTTAGTATTATTTAAAGTCCTCTACTTATTTTACATATTTAGTTGATGATTTATTGATACAGACTGATATCTCATATTGTCATATTTTTGGCAACTGAATATGATTCACATTCGTATATGAATATAATATATATTTATTATAACTGAATATGTAGACAGTTATATATATCTTTTTTATAAAAAACAAATAAAATAAACCCATTTTATTTTACAGATTGCAATTATGCTATTTAGTATTTAATAGTTTTAACTTTATGTTCTTTTGAACAGAATACTTTAGAAGAGTGAAATTCCTCTGCCTGAGGTACGTATCTTTTCCTTTAGTTCTGCTTTATATAATATTAAAATTATCACCTTAGTTTATTTGTGTTTGCATTTATTTCATGCAATGCTGTTCAACAATTTATACTCAGTCTTTCTATATCATTTTACTTTAACTATACCTACTGCAAAGAGTGTATTTGGGAGTGAATAGGCAAAGCCATTTCTGATATTTTCTTTACTCTCTGATTCTCATGAAAAGAGGACTATATGACAGGAATGGTTGATGTGTCTTGATTTGTAGGTCAGCCACATCCTCTTTCCTCTTTGGAATCTGCTCACCTGCACAGAGCATGCATTCTGCTCTGCTCTAAGCCCTATTGTAAGTTGGGTAGAAAAGGTGTTTCCATTACAAGAGGGTTGTGATCATCCAGCGCTGCCTGCTGGTCAAATCTTTCTGCTTTAGGACTCTGTTCAGAAAATATTGTCGCTGCATGCCTAAGTCACATTTCTCAACCACCTATAAGAAAGAGGCAGACTTTCCATTTATCCAACTAATGAGTCTCACTTGAGTCAATTCACCAATTTCAGGAGCACTAGTCAAGGAATCTACAAAGAGTGGGATCTGGCTAGCTGTGTTGTATATACAAATACAAGCAGACCCTGTGGATTAAAAAAATTTTTTTTATATTTATTTTTGCCGAAGCAGGCTCCAGGCTCTGCATTGTCAGCACAGAACCTGGTGTGGGGCTCAAACCCATGAACCATGAGATCATGACCTGAGCTGAAGTCAGGTGCTTATCCGACTGAGCCACCTAGGTGCCACCCCACCTCCATGTGGCTTTTTAATGCTGTCAATTTGTGATGGTCTATATGTCCATGTAAATGGTTTTTATGGTTGTGTAGTTGATTTTAACTAATATGGTCTTGGTATACAATTTTAGGTTTTAGAATACTTGTGTGGGCCCTGGCAAATACCGTAGACCACCATTACACTGTGCCAGAGCTTAGGTGCATGTTAAATTATAGAAGTACAACTTCATCTGGTATTGTAGGCAGGGCTGATGCATGGAATAAATTGCCCTTAGAAACTTATTTATTTCCATTCAACACTCTCCTTGAACTAAGCAGAGTTATAATAATTTTTGATGCTTTGGATATTTCTATACCTAGTTCTGCAAAGTTCCATGTGCATCATAGAGCACAAATGAATAATCAAAGTTTCAGGTCAGACTTAGTAAAGCAAAAGTGGCTGACTATCCCCCACAATATCTGTGTTTTCTTCCATTTCTATAGTGAAATTTTGGCTAAGCACACTGCCATCCAGATTAGAACACTCTTTCCATGTTGCCTTCAAATTTTTTTGTGTTCGTGTAATAGTTGTAGCCAAAAGAAAGGGAGCAAGACATTATAAGATAAATTTGAAAGTCAGACCCTTTAGCAGAAAACAAATATCACTGTTACACTTACAAATCAATAGGAAAAAATTAATACTAACTAATTAAAAATTGGGCAAATAACTTATACAGGCACTTCACAAAGGAAGATATCCAAGTATCCACTAATCATAAATAACTTATTCTCAATCTCAGTTGTCAAGAGAAGAATGGATGGTAAACCCAAACATAATGGTTAACATTAAAAACATTCTCAGTATCAAATCATGATGTGGAGCATCTGAAACTTTCATACACTGTTATTGTGAGTGTAAAATGGCAGAATCACTTTAGAAACTCTACAGCATTTTCCAATAATGAAAAACATAACCTACGCAATGCCCTAGAAAATCCACTCCTAATTATATATGGAAGAGAAATGAATGGATAAGCTAATAAAAAGAACTGATATAAGAATTTTCATAGAAACAATTTTTTGGTAATAACTCAAAATTACAGATAATTCACATGCCTAGAAGCAGCAGGATAAAGAGTATCGTGCGCTATGACACAGTGAACATGGACAAAGGGGGGCTACAAGCAACAATTATAAGTCTTAGAAACATTGAATTTAAGAAGGTTTACATAAAATAATTCATAGACTATATATATCATTTATATGTATTTCAATCTCAAGCCATACTGTTAATGGAAGTATATGTGTTAGCCATAAAGAAAACACAAAAATTATCATGAAAATCAAGGTAAGGACCATCCATCTCCCATAGAAGAGGAAAAGAGAGATACAAGAGATCCATATAGGGATTCGGGCCTGGAGACAATGTTCCCAGTCTTGACTTAAGTTGTGGTTATATGGGTGTTCATTATGTAAGTAGTCCTTATATTCTGTGTATACTTTAGACATGTTTTATATTCATGCTACATTTCACAATGCTGAAATGTTAAAAATGAGTTTTGCCTGTGAAATTAAATAAAACTGGACAAGTTCTTTGGTCTCTTGTGGTCTGAACGTTTTAATCTAAGAAATGGTGATTAGTATGGCAACTTAATAGCGTGTTTGGTGATTGAGTAAGATAACATAGTCAGTTCTCCATGATTTTATCCTTCTTACAAGATAGTAAGTTAATCCATTACTATTTCAAATATTCTGGCAGAAGGCCTGAAATTCCTGGTCAGAAACAGCAGACTTGAACTCATGGTACAGCAAACAGCAAAGCATCAGTATACTTGCATGGGATACCCTTATCCAGAAGTCCAATGGGAGTGATGTGCTGTGGCCAAGATGGATGCTGTGTACACAGAGGTTTGCATCAAAGCTGAGAGGCACCAAGCTTGGGAAATCTGCTGACCTGATAAGATGCAATAAGAAAGCCTGCTCTTTATTTCAGAGGGAAACATTTTCTCATCTTTCAAGGTCACTTGCTTCAATCAGAACCTTGAAATCATACAGGTAAAGTGTGATCAGGCCTTTGTAGTCTAGTTACACCTGCAAGATGTGTAGGAATGCAAGTGACATATAGTGGACTATCTCCAAACTTGTATATTCCCCAGGTAATAGACGCATCTTAGAATAATGACATGATAATGAGAAAAACACATATAGTACCTCAATTATAAATTTAAAAAGTACATAATAAATGGTGCTGGAGTAACTGGATATTCGTATAGGGGAGGGGGGGATGAACTTTGACCCCTGCCTTGCACTATTAAAAAAAAAGATGGATCAGAGACATAAATGTGGGAGCTAAAAGTATAATGTTCCTATAATCAAACAATAAATCTTCATGACCTTGAGGTAGGCAAATGTTTTAACATTTAATATAATGCATACAGCTCTAATCATAACATTTAAAAATGAAATAACTTTTTATCAAAATTGAAAATATTTGCTCATCAAAGATTCCATTACATAATGAAAGGCAGGTTATATAATAGAAAAATAGAGTTGAAGTACATAAATCTGACAAAGGAGTCATATCCAGAATATACAAAGAACTCCTAAAAATTATTAGTATGACCCAGAAGCTATTAGTATGACCAAGAACTGTCTGTTACACAGATGTTTTCTTGAGGTGTGGCAGAAAGAATTCCAAGATGGTTTCAACATCCACATTCCCTGGTGTGTATGCTCTGTATTTATGCCCTGGGACTGAGAATATGGTGGACTTCAATCTCTTATTAGGTTACATTATGCAGCATAAATGACATTAAGAAAGAAAGTCTATTTGGGGTGGACCTGACCTTATAAGTGAGCCCTTCAAAGGGGCAGATATTTCTCTGGACACAGGGATGTGAAGGATGAGAGGAATTGAGAAGGAGAGAGATCCTCCATTGCCAGATTTGGAGATGGAGTGCCATGTGACAAGGAATGTGGGCAACTGCTTAGTTGCTAAGAGAGAGGTGGCAAAGACAATTCTGTAACTTCAGGGAACTGAATTGTTCTAATCACTTGAATAAATTTGTACGAAGACCCTGAGATTCAGATGAGAATGCAGCCAGTGACATCTTTCTTTCCACTTAGCAATAGCCTTACAGAGAACCTAACTGTAATGTAAGTACTCAGACCTCTGATCTACTGAATTGTGAACTAAGAAATTTGTTAGCTGTATAAACTTCTAAGTTTGTGGTAATTTGTTATGTAGCACGAGAAAACAAATACAATAGATAAATGCATATAAAATTTTATTGGACTGGATGTGTAAGATTTGATCATTCTAGTATAAATAAAACATATCTCAAAAAATAGTGTAAAGTAAAAAAAAGAATTTCTAAAACAGGCTTGGGAAATATTTGTAATGCAAACTAAGAATGTAATCATGAGACAAGGAAGGGGAGTTAAGATGACAGAGAAGCATGGAGACCCTGAGTTTGTCTCACTTCTGAAACACAGCTAGATCAGCATCAAACCATTTGAACATCGAGGTAATTACTATGAGAATTAACACAACAATCTGCTAACTTGAGCCATGGAATTTGTCTCAAAAGAAAAAAAAAGAACAAGGAAAAAATCACAGTCAGGGGCTTAATCAACACAGATATAAGCAAGATGTCTGAAATAGAATTTAGAACTGCAACAATAAAAATACTAGTTGGGTTGAAAAAAGCATAGAATACCTTTCTATGGAAATAAAAGAAGTAAAATCTCGTCAGGATGACATTAAAAATACTATAACCAAGATGCAATATCAAACAGATGCCATGACAGCAGGGATGGATGAAGCAGAGCAACAAATCAGTTATATACAAGATAAAATTGTGGAGAATAATGAAGCAGGAAAAAAGAGGGGAAAAAGGCAAAAGAGCATGATACAAGACTGAGAGAACTCAGGGACTTATTAAAACGTAATAATATCCAAATCATTGGAGTCCCAGAAGATGAAGAGAGAAAAAGAAAAAAAGAACAGAAAATTCATGTGAACAAATTAAAGCATAAAAATTTCTTAACCTGGGGCGGCTAGGTGGCTCAGTTGGCTAAGTATCCTACTTCAGCTCAGGTCATGATCTAACGGTTTGTGGGTTCAAGCCCTGCATCGGGCTCTGTGCTGACAGCTAGCTCAGAGCCTGGAGCCTGTCTTCAGATTTTGTGTCTCCCTCTCTCTCTGACCCTTCCCTGCTCATGCTCTCTCTCTCAAAAAAAAAAAAATTAAAAAATTTCCTAACCTGGGGAAGTACACAGACATCAAAATCCAGGAAGCAGAGAATTCTAATTAGATTCAGCAAAAAACAACCATCACTAAGTCAAATTCACAAAATACACAGACAAGGGAAGAATTATGGCAGCAGCAAAAGAAAGCAAGCACTTAACCTATAAAGGGAGACAGATCAGGTTTGCAACAGACCTATTCACAGAAACTTGGCAGTCCAGAGAGGAGTGGCAGGATCTATTCCAGTAGAAAAATACGCGGCCAAGAGTTCTTTATTCAGGAAAGCTGTCATTAAAAACAGACGGAGAGATAGAGTTTCACAGACCAAAAACAAACAAACAAACAAACAAAACAAAAACAAAAAAAGCGAAGTAAAACAAACAAAAAACTGAAGGATTTTGTGACCACTAAACCAACCTTGCAAGAAATTTTAAGGGGAACTCTTTGAGAGGAGAAAAGACAAAACAAAACAAAAAGATCAAATGCAACAAAGACTAGAAAGGACCAGAGAACATCACCAGAAACACCAATTCTACAGGCAACACAGTAGCACTTAATTCTTATCTTTCAGTATTTATTCGAAACATTAGTGGACTAAGTGCTCCAATCAAAAGACATAGAGTATTAGAATGGATAAGAAAACAAGACCCATACATATGCTGCTTAAAAGAGACCCATTTTTAGACCTAAAGACACCTGCAGATTGAAAGTTAAAGGGATGGACAACCATCTATCATGGTAATGGTCCTCCAAAGAAAGCTGGAGTATCCATACTTATATCAAAAAACTATATTTTAAAATAAATACTACAACAAGAGATAAAGAAGGGCATTATATCATAATTAAGGTGTCTATCCATCAAGAAGTTATAACAATTGTAAATATTTATGCCTCCAACATGAGACATCAAAATATATAAACCAATTAATCACAAACATAAAGAAATTCATTGATAATAATACCATAATAGTACGGGACCTCAACACCCCATTTACAGCAATGGACAGATCATCTAAGCAGAAAATCAACAAGGGAGCAATGGGTTTGAACGACATACTGGATGAGATGGACTTATCAGATATATTCAGAACATTTCATTCTTAAGCAGTAGAATACATATTCTTCTTAAGTGCACATGGAACATTCTACAGAACAGATAACATACTGGGTCATATAATCAGCCTTCAACAAGTACAGAAAGATTGAAATCATACCTTGCATATTTTCAGGCCACAATGCTATGAAACTTGAAATCAACTAAAAGAAAAAATTTGGAAATACCATGAATAGACATATCTCAAAAAGATACTACTAAAGTATAATGGGGTTAACCAAGAAATTAAATAGGAATTAGAAAGTACATGTTAGCCAGTGAAAATGAAAACACACAGCCCAAAACCTCTGGGATGCTGTAGCAGTCATAAGAGGGAAGTATATAGCAATCCAGCCGTTCACAGAGAAGGAAGAAAAGACTCAAATACACAACCTAACCTTACATTTAAAAGAGTTGGCAAAAAAACAGCAAGTCAAGCCCCAAACCAGCAGAAGTAGGGCAATAATAAAGATTAGAACAGAAATCAATGATATTGAAAAAAGAAAACCAAAACAGTGGAACAGATTAATGAAACCAGGAGCTGGTTTTCTTGAAGGAATTAATAAAATTGATAAACCCCTAGCCAAATTGATCAAGAAAGAAAAAGGAAAGCACCCAAAGAAAATCACAAATGAAGGAGGAGAGATCACAACCAACACAGCAAAAATATAAACAATAATAAGAGAATATTACGAGCAATTATACCCTAGCAAATTGGGCAACCTGAAAGAAATGGACAAATTCCTAGAAACATATAGACAACCAAAATTGAAACAGGAAGAAATAGAAAATTTGAACAGACCCATAATCAGTAAAGAAATTGAATCATTAATCAAAAATTTCCCAACAAACAAGTATCCAAGGCTGGATGGCTTCCTAGGGGAATTCTACCAAACATTTAAAGATTTTACACCTATTCTTTTGAACCTGTTCCAAATAAATAGAAATGGAAGGAAAACTTCCAAACTCATTCTACAAGGCTAGCATTACCCTGATTTCAAAACTGTAGACCCCACTAAAAAGGAGAACTACAGACCAATTTTCTTGATGAAAATGGACGCAAAAATTGTCAACAAGATACTAGCAAACCGTATCCAACAATACATTAAAAGAATTATTCACCACAATCAAGCGGGATTTATACCTGGGATGCAAGGCTAATTCAATATTCTTAAATCATCAATGTGATATATCAGGATAAGAAAGGATAAGAACCACGCGATCCTCACAATAGATCCTGAAAAAGCATTTGATAAAATACAGCATCTTTTTTTTGGTAAAAAAAAAAATCCTCAAGAAAGTAGGGATAGAACAATCACACCTCAAGATCATAAAGGACATATATGTAAGACCCACTGCAAATATGATCCTCAATGGGGAAAAACTGAGAGCTTTTCCCTAAGGTCAGGAAGATGACAAGGATGCCCACTCTGATCACTGTTATTCAACATATGTGTGAAGTCCTAGCCTCAGCAATCAAATAACACAAAGAAACAAAAGGCATCCAAATTGTCAAAGAGGAAATCAAACTTTCACTGTTCACAGATGACATGATACTCTTTGGAAAACCCAAAAGACTCCACCAAAATACTGCTAGAACTGATAACATAAATTCAACAAAGTCACAGGATATAAAATCAACACACAAAAAACTGGTTCCATTTCTATACACCAATAAATCAAGAAATCGATCCCATTTATAATTGCACCAAACCCCATAAAATACCTAGGAATCAACCTTACCAAAGAGGTGAAAAATATATACACTGAAAACTATAGAAACCTTATAAAAGTAATTAAAAAAAACAAAAAAGGAAAAACATTTCATGTTCATGGATAGTAAGAACAAATATTGTTAAAACGTCAATACTACCTGAAGAAATCTACATATTCAATACAATCCCTATCAAAATAACACCAATATTCTTGACACAGTGAGAACAAAAATCCTAAAATTTGTATGGAACCAGAGAAGACTTCAAATACCCAACGCAATCCTGAAAAGGTAAAACTAAAGCTGGAGGCATCACATTTCCGGGCTTCGAGCTGTATTACAAAGCTGTAATAATCAAGACAGTATGGTACTGGCACAAAAACAGGCACATAATCAATAGAACAGAATAGATAACCCATAAATAGCCCCACAAATGTATGGCCAACTAATCTTTGACAAAGCAGGAAGGAATAATCAGTGAACAAAAGACAGTCTCTTCTGCAAATGGTGTTGTGAAAACTATACAGCAACATGCAGAAGAATGAATCTGGACCACGTTGTTACTCAAAAATAAACTCAAAATGGGTGAAAGACCTAAATTCAAGACAGGAAGCCATCAAAACTTTAGAGGAGATAGCAGGTAACAACATCTTTGACTGCAGGCACAGGAACTTCTTACCTGACATGTCTCCAGAGGCAGGGGAAACTAAAGCAAAAATGAACTACTGGAATCTTATCAAGATAAAAACCTTCTGCAAAGCAAAGGAAACAATAAAACTAAAAGGCAACCAACAGAATAAAAGAAGATATTTGCAAATGACTTATCAGATAAGGGATTAGTATCCAAAATCTACAAATAGCTTATCAAACATAACACCCCAAAAACAAATAATCCAGTGAAGACATAGGCAAAATACATGGGTAAACACTTCTCCAAAGAAGACATCCAGATGGCCAAATGACACATGAAAAAATGCTCAACATCACTCATCATCACGGAAATACAAATCAAAACCACAATGAGATATCACCTCACACACCTGTCAGAATGGCTAAAATTAACAAGTCAGGCAACAACAGATGCTGGCCAGGATGAGAGAAAGAGGAATCCCACTGCTGGTGGGAATAAAAATTGGTGCAACCACTCTGAAAAACAGTATGAAGTTTCCTCAAAAAATTAAAACTAGAACTGCCCTATGACCCAGCAATTCCATTACTAGGTATTTATCAAAAAGTTACAGGAATGCTGATTCAAAGGGCCATATGCCTCCCAATATTTATAGTATCACTATTGACAATAGCCAAAGTATGAAAAGAGCCCAAATGTCCATTGACTGATGAATGGATAAGGAAGATATGGTATATATATATATATAAATTGACATCCATCTTTATCAATGAATCTATCAATAGCTCATTTGCTTTTATTGTCTTATAATATCCTCTAGTACCTACCACAGTTTGTTTACCCATTTGGCTGTTGGTATACAAGTGTGTTGTTTCTGATATTTTGGCTGTTGGAATAAAGCTTTCTGAATGCTATTTTTTGCATGTATAATTTTCTTTTATTAAAATACAGCTGATATGCAATATTTTATTAATTTCAGGCATACTACACAAGGATTCAACATTTATATGCATTAGAAAGTAATAATCATGATAAACCTAGTTATAATCTGTCACAATATAAAATTCTTATATTATTACGTATATTCCTTATTAATTATATTCCCTATGCTGTCCATTGCATTCCCTTTAATATGTATTTTATAACTGAAAATTAAAACTTTTTAATCTAAAAAAAATATATATAATGTAATATTACTCCAAGTGATCAAAAAGAATGAAATCTTGCCATTTGCAACAATGTGGATGGAACAAGAGTGTATTTTGCTAAATGAAATAAGTCAGAGAAAGACATGATTTCACTCATATGTGCAATTTAAGATACAAAACAGATGAACATAAGGGAAGGTAAGCAGAAATAATATAAAAACAGAGAGGGAGACAAGTCCTAAAAGACTCTTCAATACAGAGAACAGACTGAGGGTTGCTGGAAGGGTTGAAGGGGGATGGAATAAATGGGTGAGGGGCATTAAGAAGGGCACTTGTTAGAATGTGCACTGGGTCTTATATGTAAGTGACAAATCACTAAATTCTATTTCTGAAATCATTGTTACAGTATATGTTAACTGAGTTGGATTTAAATCTTTAAAAAATCAGTAATGCCTGATTTGTTAAATCTTCACTCAAAAAATGTTAAATCTTCACTCTTGGGCATGAGTTTTAGTGTTAGAGTGAGGTGTAAAGTTGGTGAAAGTTCAGCAGTAGGGTCCACCTTGGTGCAAACTGGTTCGTTCCTGTCTTAACCAGTCTTTGAGGTCAAGTCCCTCCTCTCAGTATGCATCCGATCTTGTATTTCTGCAAGGTAGACCTCTCAAGGACATAGAGTTTTAGCTATCCTGGAGTGCTGGATTTGGAAGTTAGAGCTGAGGTGGTTAGAGCTGAGGACAAAGTCAACTCCCTGATCTGTCTCAATGGTTCAGGCAGAACTTTGTTTTTTTTTTTTTTCAACTCCTCCTGGAGCAGCTTCCTTCTGAATATGTACTCTGTGGTAGGCAAAATGCTTGTTGAAGGTGTTGGGGGGAAAAGAATGTAATCATGAGACAAGAATATTAATTATATATAAATTAGTTAAATTGAGTGTCTGTAGAAGAAGTGAATCCTTCCAGTTAACTGCATTGGTGCTTCCCTAGCTGGCCCAGTCAGTGCCAACATTAAACTTGTAAACTGTGCAGTGCTATAGCCAAGTTGCCTGATCCAAACATTTGCCTCTTCACTTGAAAGAAAATCCCAGACAGGAGGAATTGTGGATGCTCATTCTTCTGATGATTCTTCTTTTGTTCAGGGCTGCAATGAATCCAGGCAGCCTGCTTCCTGGCTGTTTTTCTTTCCCTTGCTGTCACCACAGAGGGCTAGGCCCACCACAGAGCAGAGCGTAGAACAGGGAGTCAACATTATTAGTACATAAAAAGCACCCAACAAAGTTTCCTCCCTTGTATTCTTTCTCCAGCCTTCTACTTCTGTGACACATGACATAGCCACTTTCTCCCACATCACATTTTCCTCAGACAGCTCAACTTTTCAAAAGCACACTTTTACTCAATATATTTTATTATGTTTTGCTGTTTTTTGGCCCCAGGAACGACATGTGGAAATGCACATATTTGTTTACAACACATGATGACATCTTAGACGTTTTGTAGTGTCAGCTAAGAATTTAGTGATGGTCTTCCTGAGCTGGCTTTGACAGGTGAGCTTCCCCAGGTTAAGGCTGGGAACCTCATGAACACCCTATGGCCTTGTTCACTTGCTTTTGAAATACTGGTTTGTTGTGCTGAAGCAGTTCTTTAAAAGAATCTAAATCTCTCACAGCTGCAAAACACTCTCATCATCCACTAGATCTGCAGGGCTCCCCAGGGAATGGTGCAGCTATGGACAGCCAGCTGTAAGAGCAAACATAAATCTCTTTAGAGACTTATGTGCTGTCATATTTTTCTAGGGCTTAGAAAGACTGAGCGATTTTAATCATTTATCTCTATTTATCAAAATGCTCCAGCCCAACAAACTCCAAACCATTTTCAGCTGTGAGTCTGCCATATAACAGCAGAAACTTACCATAGCATATGTTGATAAGCATGTGCTTGAATAAAAGATCCCTTTGGCTACAGAAAATAGTTTATTATTTATTGTCCATTAAAACAAACAAAGACTCAAAAGCTACTTTGTGGCTGATGTTTTAGAGTGTATATGAATTTATTACACACACACACACACACACATAAAATCTCATCAACTGCTTGACCAAGAAGTCAACAGCATTTCCGTTGTCAACCTTATTTTTAGCTATTTATAGAAGTGTGAAAATCTGAACCCTGGAAGCATAGATGTGTCCTATGATGAATTCTTCCTTTTCTTATATTAACACTAGATATAGAAATAAAAATAAAAACTAAATTTTTAATTGATATTTGAAACATAAGTAAAAAATATTCTATCTCTCTTAATTATGATAAGAACTAATAAAAATAGGTATTTAATTTTAAAAATTGAACCTTAAAGATAAATATGTTATTCAGAAGTATTTAGGGGAGGGGCACCAGGGTGACTCTGTTGGTTAAGCATCGGACTCTTGATCTCAGCTGAGGTCATGATCTCATGGTTCATGAGATCGAGCCCCATGTTGAGCTCTGTGCTGATCATGTGGAGTTTAGTTGGGATTCTCTCTCTTCCTCTCCTCTGCTTGAGCTCTTCCTCTCTCAAAGTAAATAAACATCTTTAATAAAAGTGGTTAGGGTTGTTTTGGGAAAATTGTCTGTTTATTTGCTGCTATAGTTAATGCAACAAGATGTCTACCCAATAAAGACCCTTTATTATTCAGAAACAGAGTGGGAGGAGGAACAGGAAGCTTCTTCCTTCTGTGTGATCCCCAGTTTGAACCTGGGAGAAAGGTATTTGTTAATGAGACTGCTTGCTTCTGATACCACAGTCCCAGGCTGGGTTAGATGGAGAGACACTCCATCAACCAGCCACAACACATTTCCTCCCTTTTTCAATGTGGCTGAATCAAAGATAAAGAGATTGCCATTGGTATGACTCATTTTGTGAAAAACCTCATTGATCTCACTAAGAAGAACCACTCATGCAGTTGTTTAAAGCAAATATAAAAATGGAACTCTGGGCTCTGGTAAGGATCATTCATAGCTTTAAATAAGGATTATTCTTGTTAAAAGTAGGAAAAGAGTAAAACGTGATGGAACAGTGGGTATATTGTATTGTGTTCTATGAGCAAATTCAAACATTTTATATATTCAGAGGTAGACAGAAGATAGAAAAGGACAGAACAGGACCATTTTTATTTTTAAAATTTTTATGGAAGTAAAAATGGTAGAAAATAGAAAACTATTCCTCCTCAAAAAGCATTGACATTCATGGCTGATGGAGAATAGATGTACTGTATGAAACAGACATGGAGAGATAAGAAGAGTTAGGACCAGATGTGCTTGGTGGCAGGATGCAGCCCTTGCTTTACTAATCCCCGTGATAAAGTAGATTAATAGAGTGCTTGTGGCTAGGTCACAGGAAGGCCATCAGATGGCCAGAAAGTTGCCTGTGAGTGCTTTCATTTCCAAGTTACCCTGAAGCCCCAAGTAAGGATGAGGGTCAATGGTATACTTTAAAAAAGTTTGACTCAGTTCAAGAATTCAGGATGAGTTCTTTCCAAAACACCTTAAAATAGAACCAGAGTTAGATTTTTTTAAAGAGTTAAATATTTGGGATCAAATAAATACTGGGCTACTACTAAATTTACCAGTATTATACTTAAATAGGACATGTTTCCCAGCTCAGTTACAAAAATTGTGGCAAAATTAACGTGAATATTTAAATGCCTAAACATATAGTTCTA
The DNA here is from genome assembly GCA_004023845.1 of Helogale parvula. Lineage (NCBI taxonomy): Eukaryota > Metazoa > Chordata > Mammalia > Carnivora > Herpestidae > Helogale > Helogale parvula. Next base: position 49,003 of record PJEM01009678.1, read on the forward strand.
GCTGCTCTAGAAAATGAAAAAGCCTAGTTGAAAACCCATTTTTCACACTTCTATAGTATACCAGCATAGAGAAAATCTAATGGTTCTGTCTAGAAGATAAATTGAATTACGATGTGTAAAATTCTAGGATCTCTGCACCATAGATGTTTCTGGGTAGAAGTTTATGATAGGAAATAAATGTACTCATTATTACAAGTTTTTATAACCCAAGCATATATAACCATTCATGACATGGCTGAAAGGTCTTGGGCTCTGGAGTCAGGCATAAAACTGACTCCCAGGTTTGCCAGTTAGTATCTGTGTACATGAGCACAATTTACTTAAAATCTCTGTGCCTTGATTTCTTATTTGTAAGATGGGATTAATAATACTTATTCTAGAGAATGTTGTGAGGATTGCATTTTAAGTAACTATCACAGTGGTCAATAAAAATAATAGTGTACAATAACATAATATGTTCATTTTTGAAGAACCCATGTCAATTTGGATGTAACAATTCAAACCATTCATTCATTCATTCATTCATTCATTCATTCATATAGTGAACACACTGTTGATTATCACTAAGCTTTGGAATATATACTAGTAATAAGGAATGAACTTTGACTTCTTGGTAGTCAAGTTTATCAAAGCTCTTCATAAAATATGTAGACTTTAAAATCAAATTTGTGAGTTCTTCCAATGAAAGGGTTACTATTTTTACATTTTGTTTCTCTGGAGTAGGTACTTGCTAAAGAAATCAAATATAGGATTACTTTGGCCAAGGATGGAATTTTTCTTCAAAATCTTGCTAATCCAACATGAGCATATTATGGGCATATTAATAATGTTTTACTAATAAAATGAGCATTATAAGGTCTTCACCCACCCAAAATTCTCTGTTAAAGTAGGAAGAGCATGGATTAATATGAAAATGAGAAAGTGTCCATTGAGTTGACAAAAATGAAAAAAACAAGTATGATAATACCTAGTGTTGTGGAGGTGTAAAAACAAATACAGAATTTTATTTAGTAATTTCTGTGCACAACTAAATTTGAGATCCACTGTGGCTGGCAAAGGAAAACAAAGAAAGAGAAAGGTTTCTAGGTACTTAACTAGTTTGCTTTTAAGATAACAATTAAATCCCCAAGTAAAAAAAGGGTGGATGAAAGTCCTAAAAATGTTCTGTAAGTTTTTCTATTTTATTAAGGATCCAATCTTAATATTATTATAGATTTAAAAGTTATATAGCCACAGTTTAAGGGGGTAAGACTCTAAAGTTGCCAGAGTCCAGCTCCAGCAGGTCCAGAGTTCCCTGAAGGATGGACAGTGTTGGCACGAGATGAGAGAGTCTCATGTTTCTTTCTGATCACCAGGCAAGCATCTCTGCTCTGTTTGATTCTCTTGCTTTATTTGTGGTGAAAGATACAAGGAGCAGAAAGAGCAGTAAATGATTTCTCACAGATAATTTTTACAATTTTCCAGGACATGGATTCTGCAGAAGGTACAATTCTAGTAGAATGATTGTCATAAAAAACTTAGCTACAGGCCCTCATGTTATCATATGGGAAGGGCAGGTATTTTTTAAGGGTGCATTTTTTCCATAGAATGCATAATACCAAGATATACAAAACCTCAGGTATAGCTCTAAGAAAGCAACCTTTAACCAAGAAGCAAACAGCATTGTTTACTAAAGGTCAGTTTTTCATGAGTAAGGATCATTAGGCTGTTTATAGCTCTCAGATAAAGTTTTCAGAAAAACAGGATCCCCAGGAGACATAATGCCTACTCTCACAGTCCCAAAGACGAATGATACATTTTATCGCAGTAGTGACTTTTGCAACTACATCCAGGCCTAGAAAGTACTGAGTTATCAGTTAATTGCTCAGGTAGGAGGAAAATTATATGTTGCTTACCTTGGTCACATTACAGTGTATCTAGTTTACTCATCTTTTCCCTGACCAGGTGCAATCGCACCTCAGGGACAGGGCAGGGGACAGGCTATTCCCGACACTAACCAGCAAAGCACTCCAATGTTTTGTGCCCAAGCAGAAATGAAAGTTACAAGAGGGTAGATTTTGATTGGTGCCTGGTGGTAAGAGACCGTGCCAACTTGCCGTACCCTCACCAGGAAATTTCACTCAACTGGTGAGTTTAGATAGATCCCAACATAAAGTCATCTATAATATATAAGTGTGTGAAAAAAAAAGGTCTTCAAAGCAAAACATCACATTACCTCTTCTTTTTAAAGTCAATCCCACCCCTTACCTTGAAGTCTTCCCACCTGGACTCCTTATGTTGTCAATTTTCCTTTCTCTCCTTGACGTTAATTTGCTTCTTTCCTACTGGATTGTTACATAAATATTGGCTTGTTCAAATATCTTTATCTAAAGTCAATATATTAATAATCAAGAACCTATCTAACTCTCCAGATGTTGCCTTTTCTCTCTTCTGTCCCCAATCAAATTTCTTCTATTCATTTTCTCTATACCTTACATATTTTCTCAGCTCTCACTTATGTCTTGCCAACACAGTGGGACTTTCACCCTTCTCACTCCCGGTGTGCTATTCAACAAAGTCAACAGGGACATACATGGCAATAAATTCAACATTCATTTTCTGTCATCATTTTTTTCCACCTTTCTATGTAGTCTGTATTATTCCCAGTTGAAACACTTTTCTTCCTTAGCTTTTTCTCATCTGTCTCCAGCGTCTTTGCTGCTTGTTCTCCTCCACTCAATCATTAAATGTTAGATGTCCTCAAAGTCAGTTCACGATTCTTTTCAGGTGTCTCTTTATATCTGATCAGATCCCAGAACCTCAGTCACCTTCTCTATACTTAATGCTCCTACACAAGTGTATCACAGTCCTCTCCTTTCCTCTAAGCTTCAGACTTTTCCATGTGGTCGGTAAGTTCATGATACACTCTGTCCTATATTCCATATCTGAGTCATTTAGTATCCATTTAATTCCATAAACCAAAATCCCACTCATTATCCTTGATACCTCACTCTTCCTCACCTCCCATATCCAATCTTTCATCATGTTTTGCCTATTTACTTTCTGGCTGTGAATCATTTACTTTCACTATGAATTGATGTCCACACATTTTATTATTTCCAAAGAATCTGCACTGCAGTCAAACTAAACTGTTTGGAACATCATGCTACTATCTTGCATGCTCCAAACACTTAACTTCAAACACATAATGGATAATGGACCTTCTGAATATTGATCACTTTTGAAACTAAAAAGGAATGGGGAAAAGAAAATAGTATTAACCAGGAAAGAATTTAAACAAAGTGGAACATCAACTTTTGGACTTGGGGGAATAATCTTTCTTAAAATAGTTAAGCTTCAGTCTGATCATCTATAAATATAAATTAATCATACCTCCATAACAGAACTGTTGAAATGCTAAATGAAGTCAGGTGTAAAGAGTTAGGTTCTTTACCCCCCAAAATTCTTAATAAATGCTAGTTCCTTTGTTTTTGAGAAGTAGAAAAGCACATTGTTTCTGCACAAGAAAATATTGCCAGAATAATCAATTAGGTACTTGAGGGGGCAAATATTTTAAGGTGAGGTGATAAACAGAATGAAGTGTTAATAGTGAGGTCCTCTGAGATGAGTACTCAAACTGGCCTTAAATTTTGTTTTAAATTATGAAAATGATCTTGTTGAGACTAAGAGAACACATGCTACAAATTATCAGTTCCTAAATGCCAAATTGAAAGATATGTAGAGAGTGATGTGAATGAGTCAAGAGTTGACTGGTGACTTTCAATTAAACTGTATATTTGCAAAAGTGTTTCACAGCACATGTAAAGGATGATGGGCTTGAATATTCAGCTAAGACCAAGCAAAGACATGAAAACTTACTGAGAATGTGAGTGAAATACATGGGGTAAAACCAACCAAATGGCAGAAGTAAAAGTGTCGATATTCACAACAAAACAGAAACCACCCTGTTCTTACATGGAACAGCTTTTATCTATACCAGGAAGACTTTATAAAGTTCTAGATTGGCAACACTGAGCTTCAATACACTTAGAATATTAATTGGTTTAACCTTTCATTAAGTAAACTCTCAGATATGTATGAAAAATCTAAAGCCAAAAAAAGAAAGAAAGAAAGAAAGAAAGAAAGAAACCTTTTGATGTAGCAATTAGGGTAGTTTCTCCTAGGACATAACTAGGCTATGTTCTACGCTATTGCCAAGCATTTTTACTGAATTGCTTAAAATACTGAAAAATTAGAGGAAATATATTTTTCAATGTGTATTGTGTTAAAGTTCTATATATAACTTAAGTTTAAAGTATGTTATCATTACATAAAAATGTGACTATACTCTGCAATTTTATAACCTTTATAACATTTTAAATATAATGTGAAGATATTGTTATGTGACTAAATATTCTTCATATTGTTTTAAATAGCAAAATATGGATAGGTCATAATTATTTAATGAATCATTCTCATCTTCACTTAACCATTCATTCAAAATGCATGTCTTGTGTACCCACGAGAAGCCAGTTGCTTAATAGGTATTACATTTCAGCAAAGGGTTGTGGCATATAACAGAATATACTCCTCTGAGAACCACATTCCTGTCCACCCTGATCAGTGTTCAGTGTTATTTAAACACTGTCAAATTCTGTCTTACTCCATTTTTTATGCTCCATGCTATCTTATTAGTCAGTGTCTTTCTCTAGTAAAGGTTCAGTGTAAACCATTGATTATCAGTTTTCTCAAAACCAAATCAAAACAAAACCTCCAATGTTCTTGATTTAATTTTTTTTACTATACCTAACAATCTCCTTTATTAGTTAATAATAAAAGTGCTGGCTATTATACATCAACTTAATGAATTTGGTCTACAAAGGTAATATTATTCCTTAGGATTTGTCATTAGTGATTTTTTTTTCTTAAATATCTAAAGCGCTACAAACAGGAAAAATTTAGAGACTAAATAGAAACTATTTTATGTGGTAAAAAAAAATCTTTTGGTTTCCATGGGCCTGCAGCAAGAAACCGTATCACTGGTATTTATTTCCCATTGCATAAACCTGCTTCTGTTAAAGCAGTATCTATAGTGGTACTGAATAAGCAAGAGCATAACCTCTTCCTTACCTCCATGTCCACTTCCTCCTTCTCCTGTTTTCCCCACAATTCTTTTGTTAAATGGATCGTAGTTGCCTATTCTTCTGAGATTTCTGCCTAAATTGGTGAGGAAAATCCTTTCAATCTGTGATGGAATAAAATGAAGAGTTTAACATCATTTGGATTACAAAAGTGAAAGGTGAGGGGCATCTGGGTGGCTCAGTAGCTTAACTGTTTGACTTTGACTTGGGTCATGATCTCCCAATTTGTGGGTTTGAGGCTCATGTCGGGCTCTGCGCTGACAGTTTGGAGCCTGGAGCCTGCTTTGAAGTCTGTGTCTCCCTCTCTCTGCTCCTCCCTCTCTCATGCTCTGTCTCTCTCTCTCAAAAATAATAAATAAATAAATAAATAAATAAATAAATAAACATTAAAAAATGTTTAAAAAGTGAAAAAAGACACAGAATTCAAAATATAGTAGAGTAAATAGCTAGTATCTTTATGCACATACACACTCAACTTTTTAAAATTTTTTTTCTACAAAATATGTTATTATACAAGAAAAATGATTCCTTTTAACGACCTCACACTAAAGAAAGTAAAAATGACATTATTGTTATTGTTTTATTGCACATTACTGTAATGGTGTGTTGTGTTTTTTTTTTCTTGTGGATTGAATTTTTGCAGTAACCCTGCATCAAACAAGTCGGTTGGCACTAATTTTCTAGCGACATTTGCTCACATTGTGTCTCTTTGCCACATTTTGGTAATTCTCACAACATTTTAAACTTTACCATTTCTATTATATTTGTTATGGTGATCTGTGATCAGTGATCATGACTCACTGAAAGTGAAGATCATGGTTAGCATTATTTTTAACTATAAAGTACTGATAATTAAGGCATCTACATTTTTTTTAGACACAGTGCTATTGCATGCTTAATAGACTACAGTGTCAACATAACTTCTCTATGCACTGGGAAAACAAGTTTATTTGACTCACTTTATTGCAATACTGTATTTGCTTTATGGCAATATTCACTTTATTGCTTTAGTCAGGAACTAAACCCCCAATATCACTAAAGTATGCCTATATTACTATTACTATTTTATATAGAAGCATATTAAAACAAGTGCTAGTAATTGAGTCACAGTTTCACATATAAAAAAAGAATACAGAGATAGATGACAATGGAATATTGAAACATCCACCTTATCTAGTACTTGATATTGTTCTTAACGTTTATCTGATTAGCTACCATTAAATATACAGACACAGGAAATAGAAAAGCAGTGGCAAGAGCTAAGAGAGAGATAATGCAAATGAGACAAGTACCATGGGGATCATTAGGAATGGTACAGAGGAGACAAAGGAACTGAAATTTAGTCAAATTTTTTTTTAAAAAGGTATGTATGATATCACATCAAAAACATCCTACTAGATTAGGAGCAGGTTAAAAAAGAACTTAGGTGGAATTAAGAAATAAGGGATATAAAGAAGTAATAAATATGTATAGCAATTTAAATGAGATATCCTGAATCACTCCTGAATTATGATATTCCTAGTATACAAAGAATAATAGAGTTATGTCCTAGCTTTCCAAAAGAACTTACACTTTTATTGAGAAATAATTCGATTTAATGCATGATCTGTGTACTAGACACATAATCCAGTAATGAAATAGCATGCAAATCAGAGCATAATGAAGAATTAAATTTTCTAAGAAGGAGAACCAAATGGCATCATATTTCTGATTCAGTAGGTGTGAAGTATATGGCCCATGAACAGACACTTTTGACAGACATCCAAGTTCATGCTGAGACAGCTGTGCATACACCAGAATTCAAGAAACGCCAAAAAAGTGAAAACTCTCTCAGGAATGATCAAAAGAAAATAAAGCTATTTGCATTGACACTTTTGGAGAAGAACCCACGGCAAAGAAAAGGTTGGAAGACTAGAGAACATACATGAAGAATTCCTAATGTTTTAAATATTGATCTTCAGAAATATCTGTATTATTAAATTAAATGGTATATACAAACATATTGTGGAAAATTCTCATTTCATCTATTTTTTCCGAATAAAACATCACAGTAAGTTAACAAGAAGCTATAGAATTACTTTACTGAAAGTTTGAAAAGAGAATCTCGTTTTTCTGGCAGTAATTGTGGTATTGCCTGAAAGTGGAAGTCTTAACTATTAAAATCTCTTTCTAGTCTTGCATTTCTATGACTCTGGTGTTGTTATTTTCTCTCCTCCATAGCCTGATTGGTTGCACAAAAACACCTTGAGTAATAATTAAAAATAGTGGAAGACCATGGAGATGATCTTGCACCAACTAGATTATGTTTCCTAAAAGTTGTTGAATAAATGAGTGGCATCCAGCAACATGAATCTATGTGGGCTTCCCAGGAAGGTGAAGCTGAGGAAGAAAATGTGGCAGCAATGAGTAAAAAAACAGAGCCAAAAAGCATGGGAGACACACTCAAGGAAAATCATCCTCTATCTTAGCAACAATAAGGAAATAATTATAATCTCAGGAAAAAAATAGTTGAAACATTTTCTACATTTGAGATTTGATAACAGTGGGTTTTGATGAGAAGTTACATCCATCCTGCAAAAACCTGCTTAATTATGGGATGTGGGAGAGAAGTAACCACACACAGTCTACAGCTTTTGTATTTTCAATGGACAAGTGATATTGATGTGATGTTGTTAATAACAGTGACTTTGACTGACTCAGAAAATGCTACATTAGGTCATTTGAACTCTGCAGGCTTCCATATATTACATTATTTCTTGAAATCTGTATAAATGGAGCAAGAGAGGGGAAAGAGAGAGGGAGAAAAAACTGAAAATGGGAAAATGAAAGACTGAAAGAATATGGAATATGTTTGTTGATTATGCAGTAACTCAAGCTTTTGGATAAGTCTGACACTGAAGGCTGTGTAGTTCATTCACTCAAAGAAGACTTTTAATTTTGCATTCCTCTCGTTTGGGTTCCAGGTGAAACACTAGAGACCAAATACTACCACAATGAAGTGAATTGAAGCAAGAAACTTATGGTTAGCATACAAATTCACATAATTTTAGTATTTACTGCTATTACTATTACTACTAGTTGACGTTTTTAAGCTTATTACTTACCAAAAACAATTCCAAACATTTTTTTGGTAGGTTAGCCCATTTAATTCTCAGTAAATTCCTGGACGTATTTACCAATTTTATCCTATTTTACAAATAAGTACCTGAAACAAAGAGATTATGAAACTTCTCAAGTTCATACAAAGTCAGTGAAGTCAGGAATTTCTCGAACAATTTTGAATATTAAGATAGGGAATGGAGAAACAGAAATGAGTAGGACACAATCATTCACCGTAAGTGTAAGACACAGTCCTTGTTATTTTCAGAGCATAAGTGGAGGACAAGGGAGAAGTTAGAGGAACCTATGTCTTGCCATCAGAACAGACTCCCTTTCCTAAGTTTGGATGTGATTCTACTACTATTCCAATGACTTGGTGACGGTGTGTATTACAGCAGAGGTAGGATCAGCACCACCACTTATGAGATAGTACAGATTACTCAACCCAGTAGGGTGTTCTAGTATGAAACTACCCATAGGAATCACATATTTTGTTAGTCCATATGACAGTTCATTCTACTTGTTGAGCTTTGGGGGTCATATTACCAAGAGGAGGTTAGTATGTGCCACGTTCACTGAGAGAAGATAGCTTTTTCTGGTTCACGTGAAGGTGTCATTGTGCTATAGCCAGCAATGGGTAGTCTGGGCTGCCTCAATCTTGAAGGAACACGACCCTCTGAAATCACAAATGCACAGGTTCAACTGTGATAGAGATGAACAATGAACATGTACCGATAGAACTCACATTCTTATCATGGAAGACAAGATGACACAGGTAGTACTTATTACCATGAAGAAAATAAGGAAGAGTAATGGAGTAGAACTGACTGCTGCAAGTGTTATTTGAGATTTCCCAGAACTTTCTAAGCTGTGGATAATGAAAAGCAGTGAGCAAAGCAAAGATCTATAGAAACAGCCTGTTATGCAGAGGAAAACCCTACAGTCAGAACTACTCAAATTATGAAGTAGAAATTTATTATTCTGTTTATTGAGGCACAGTGATGAGTCACAAACTCACCAAGATAAATGGAAAATCAGAGGTAACCCCAGATTATCTTTGAGGGAGGAACCTAACACTACCTCCTCAAATTGTCGTTCAATCTCTGACTTTCCTCTAAAATTGGACTTCAGATATCTATTTTCATGTTTACCTAAAAAAATAGTTGAAATATTAGTATTAAGCCTAAGGAAGATTCTGGTATATTTTGGGTTTAAGATCATGTGTTGGGATACAACTCCATTACATTTACATGGCAAAAAATGTAGCCAAGTTAACCAGATTTAGCCAGTACAAGTCCAGCAAATCCAGCAGAATGTGGAGCAGGAAAAATAGGTAGATAACGGAGAGCATAAATAGTCAAATCACTCTGCCTCTTTTTTATTTTTTATTTTTTTGCATAAGTAATCTTTCTATCTCACATGAAAAATATCTTAGTTAAGAACAAAAAAATGCTAACTTTATCTTTGATTATTTTCAGGGTTATCTCATAGATGTGGCCTAAAGTATCTACAAAGTGAAATTTTATATTTATTTTTGACAATTTTTTGCTTAATGAGAGTGCTGATGACAGATATAGATCCATTTTCCCCAAATGTCATATCATTTGAGAAAAAGGGAAATTAACTCAAAGATTTTCCCACATCTAGGTATGTTGTATAAATATTCAGCAGAGTGAATGATATAATGTGTGAGCTCGGCAAGCCATAGGAAATGAGGAATATGACTTTGAGCAACACAATCATTGGGAATAACATTAGAAAGAAATGAACTCATCGATCAGTTCTAGAAGGCTTCTGGTGGAATTGGCTGGGTTTTCCATGTAGAGTATCATGTCATCTGCAAAAGGAGAAAGTTTGACTTCTTCTTTGTCAATTCTGATGCCTTTTATTTCCTTTTGTTGTCTGATTGCTGATGCTAGGACTTCCAGCACTATGTTAAACTACAGTGGTGAGAGTGGACACCCCTGTCGTGTTCCTGATCTCAGGGGGAAAGCTCTCAGCTTTTCCTCATTGAGGATAATATTAGCTGTGGGATTTTCATAAATTGCTTTAATAATGTTTAAGTAAGTTCCTTCTATTCCGACTTTCTCAAGGGTTTTTATTAAGAAAGTGTGTTGTATTTTGTCAAATGCTTTTTCTGCATCTATCGACAGGATCATATGGTTTTTATGTTTTGTTTTGTTAATGTGATGTATCACATTGATGGATTTGTGAATATTGAACCAGCCCTATAACCCAGGAATGAATCCCCCTTGATCATGATGGATAATTCTTTTTATATCCTGTTGGATTCGATTTGCCAGTATCTTGTTGAGTATTTTTGCATCTGTATTCATTAAGGATATTGGTCTGTAGTTCTCTTTTTTTTTCTGGGTCTCTGTCTGGATTGGGTATCAAGGTGATGCTGGCTTTGTAGAATGAGTTTGGAAGTTTTCCTTCTGTTTCTATTTTTTGGAATAGTTTGAGAAGAATGGGTACTAGTTCTGCTTTAAATGTCTGGTAGCATTCCCCTGGGAAGCCATCTGGCCCAGGGCTCTTATCCATTGAAAGATTTTTTATAACGGATTTGATTTTTTCACTGGTTGTTGGCCTGTTCGTGCTTTCTATCTCTTCTCGTTTGAATTTTGGTAGTGCATGTGTGTTTAGGAATTTGTCCATTTCTTCTAGGTTCTCCAGTTTGTTGGCATATAATTTTTCATAGTAATCTCTGGTGATTTCTTGTATTTCTAAGGGATTGGTTGTAATAGATCCATTTTCATTCATGATTTTGTCTATCTGCGTGCTCTCTCTTTTCTTTCTAAGGAGATCCCAAATAACCAAATAATATTAAAGAAGAATACCAAAACGAGAGGCATCACAATCCCAGACTTTAGCCTCTACTACAAAGCTGTCATCATCAAGATAGTATGGTATTGGCACAAAAACAGACACATAGACCAATGGAATAGAATAGAGAACCCAGAACTGGGCTCACAAATGTATGGCCAAATTTTTGACAAAGCAGGAAAGAGTATCCAATGGAAAAAAGACTGCCTCTTTAACAGGTGGTGCTGGGAGAACTGAACAGCAACATGCAGAAGAATGCAACTAGACCACTTTCTTACACTATACATAAAAATTAACTCAAAACGGCTGAGGGACCTGAAGGTGAGACAGGAAACCATCAAAACCCTCAAGGAGAAAGTCGGAAACAACCTCCTTGACCTCAACAGCACCAATTTCCTACTTGACACATTCCCAAAGCCAAGGGAAATGAAAGCAAAACTGAATTATTGAGACCTCATCAGGATAAAAAGCTTCTGCACTACAAAGGAAACAATCAAGAAAACTAATAGGCACCCGATGGAATGGGAAAAGAAAGTTGCAAATGACATATCAGATAAAGAGCTAGTATCCAAAATCTACAAGGAACTCACCAAACTCCACACCCACAAAACAAATAATCTAGTGAAGAAATGGGCAGAAGACATGAACAGACACTTCTCCAAAGAGGACATCCAGATGGACTACAGGCACATGAAACAATGCTCAACATCACTCATCATCAGAGAAAGACAAATCAAAACCACACTGAGATACCACCTCACGCCAGTCAGAGTGGCTAAAATGAACAAATCAATAGACTATAGATGCTGGCGAGGGTGTGGAGAGATGGGCACCCTCCTACACTGTTGGTGGGATGGAAACTGGTGCAGTCACTCTGGAAAACAATATGGAGGCTCCTCAAAAAACTATCAATAGAACTCCCCTATGACCCAGCAATAACACTGCTAGGGATTTACCCAAGGGATACAGAAGTGCTGATGCATAGGGGCACATGTACCCCAATATTCATAGCAGCACTGTCAACAATAGCCAAAACATGGAAAAGGCTAAATGTCCATCACCTGATGAATAGATCAAGAAGATGTGGTATAGGTATACAATGGAGTACTACATGGGAATGAGGAAGAATGGAATCTGGCCATTTATAGCAAAGTGGATGGACCTCAAGGGTGTCATGCTAAGCGAAATAAAGCAGGCGAAGAAGGACAGATACCACATGTTTGCACTCATAGGTTTAACAGGAAAACAGGAGAAACCTAATGGAGGACCAGGGGGAGGGGAAGAGGGGAAGAGAGTTGGGGAGAGAGAGGGATGCAAAACCTGAGAGACTATTGAATACTGAAAATGAACGGAAGGTTGAAAGGGGAAGGAGAAGGGGAAAAGAGGTGGTGGTAATGGAGGAGGGCACTTGTGGGGAAGAGCACTGGGTGTTATATGGAAACCAATTTGACAATAAACTATTAAAAAATATTAGAAAGAAATGTGCTCAGCCAGAAGTTAACAGAAACTCTCATTTTCCAAAATCCATCCAACATAGAAACTTCTTTATTGCCCAACTTCTGTACCATTCTTGGGATATTGTTGCAAGCAAGCACTGATGATCACATACTGAGGCAATAACATGGCTGTGAGTTGAGAAATGTAATACACACACAAATATATATTTGTCTTTCCTTGGTAAACAAATAGATTGGAAATTAAACACATCATATTTCTTATTTATTTAGCATAATTTTGCATTTCCAGCACAACCTGACATTTTATCTCTCTTTAGTTTGAGATTTTTATTTACTGAATATCTCTACCTGTATTTTGAAAAATGGCATAGGGAAATATATAACATAAGACAGTTTCCAGATTAATTTATTAATTTTGCTAAAACAGCTGTGTCTTGATTACATTCTAGACAGATAAATAGTTACAGATATTTGAATGACAGGGGTTCATTTTATATGTGCAAAATGGTCCCGTTTTACAATTTGGAATAACTACTGAGTACATTAAGGCCACCATGAAGTTTCTAAATGAAAAGAGCTTGTGGCATCAGTTCAGGATATGCAACACACAATTGGGTAGCAACTGTCAAAAGATACAACTTGGTGTGAACTAAACAAATAGGGGCGTCATGACTTTCTTATTTGTATCTGGAAAGTTCTAGGGCAGAATAACTTTCCGCTTTTGTTACTCCAGTGGCTCCACAATAAAACATTGTTGTTGTTGTTTTATTAATATCAGAGTTTGAAATGAACACTAAGCCATAGCTAAGATTCAATAGCCCTCTCCACATAATATCAACCTAATCTGCTTTCTTTTTACCTACTTAGGTTTCCATAATTCGTTGGACACAGAGCTTCTTGTTTTATATTTAAACATATGAATATTGATTTTTTGAACTTTAAATTAACCAACTTGAAACAGAAGAAAATATTTGAAATAGCAACACAATGAATATTAAATGCCAATCATGTTTCTGGAATTTTTCATAAATATTTAAATATCATAGACTATACTGAAATAAGAATAGACTTTACTAAAATTAGAAATTTAAAAATTAAAAAAATTTCTTTTATTGTGCTTTTACTTTTTTATTGTCCCTTTCAAGTATTTTCTTTCTTTCCTCCCACTCCAACTCACTCCATCTACAGGACTCATAGGCTCACATGGGAAATATTGACATCACCTCATCTTAGTAATTGGCAAAGTTCCTAACAAATTTAGAGACAAATATAAATGTGGACACTACTGTACATTACTGAGGTGACATAAAGTCACACATGGAAATTTATATTTAAAAAGATTTTGGCAAAATGTACCCTGGGGAAAAATAGACTCATATACTGATAAAAAATAAACTATGATATAATTTGGATTCAATTAATAGTAATATTAAGCTATTAACTTTTTACTGATCTCACTCCATTCACACTAGTTGAGTTCATTTAACACACCATCACTGATTAGTGCTATTAAAATTATAATCACTACTCCCATGTAATATTTAAGGGCTTCCAAGAAACATTTAAGAGAAACTGGGATAAACTTCAAACTATTTAGCTCAACTAAAACCCATGTATATTTAAATCATACAAGGTAATACCTGGCAGTAAGTAGGTGTGTAGTAAATATTTATTTCCATTATTCTTTATTTCTTCCATAATACGGTTTTAAGAAGTGTTCCACTCCTTTTCTTCATTCCCCCCCCCCCCCCCCGAGCTTTTTCTCTCTTTTTTTTAATTCCTTCAATAGCTGATACGCTACAGCAGTGCCCTATAATTAGTTCCCGTCAGCAGCTGTTTTCAACCTTGGCTGCCCATTAGAATCACTGGAGAAGCTTTTAAAACATTCTACCTCTGGAGATTCTGATTTCTTTGGTGTGAAATGAAAGCTGCTCATTAATATTTCTTAAAAATTCTCAGGAAATTAAAAGGGGTTCAGAACCACCAAAGACAGATAAGTAAGTCACTGTGGCGCAGTGACGGGAGTTCTCGAACTGGAAAACTCAGGAGCTGCCAGAGAGAACACACTTACCCCTCTCTGGGTGTGGAGTACATACGACTCTCCCATAAGAAGTGACTCTTGAGGGGTGCCTGGGTGGCTCAGGTCATGATTTCACGGTTCGTGGGTTCGAGCCCCGTGTTGGGCTCTGTGCTAACAGCTGGCTCAGAGCCTGGAAACTGCTTCAGCTTCTGTACCTCTCTCTCTCTCTCTCTCTCTCCCTCTGACCCTCCCCCTGCTAGCGCTGTCTCTCAAAAAAAAGAAAAAAGTGATTCTTGAGCTGGACAGGAGAAAAGTACACACTGACTGATGGAAGAACCAGGAGAAAGAGGAACTTTTTTACATAAGGAGGAAAGACATCTGGAAACATGCAAAGTTTGGAATTGCTCAGCTAGGTGAACACACTGGGAAAAAATGGGATAAGAAGCTTAGAAAAATAATAAATAAACAGGGGCTTAACTTGGTATTCCAAGCTAGGTGTTTAGACTTTATCCCAAGAGATTTAACAGGACATCAGTATGATCATACATGCCTTTTGGAAATATCACCCTGAGAAAATGATCATGGATAAATTGAAAGGCATCTTGAATGACATCAAGGAGACCAGTCAGGATATTCTTGCAGGAATCCCAGGGTAAGGGAGGGTGGGGAACAGTGTAGAGGAAGAAGTAGTGATGAGAAGGATGTGACCAATGGTTAAAAAAAAAGAAAAAGGATGAATGATTGAGATAAGAATCAAATATTTGTTCCAGCTTTTGGCCTTGAGCAACTAGTATAATAGCGTAGCCGTTCTTCAGGATGGAAACTATGGCATATGAATAAACTTTGAAAAGAAAACTGATGATTCACATTTCCACAAATTGCATTTTCGATATCTCAGAGATACCCATGTAGGAGATGTTTAACAGTACACTTAAGCATCTTGATCTCCAGAAAATTCCAAGCTAAAAAGAATATATAAAAATCATTTCTGTTTGTGGATGAAATTCCTCAGGAAAGAGCATTTAGATTGAAATGAAAAGAGAACCCAAAACAGAGACCAACAGAACAGCAACACTTAGTTGCTTTTATGCACACATGTGCACTTGCTTTTTTGTCATTGGAAAGTGGGTGCCCAGCCAAAAATTACGTTTTCAGGACACTTAGGAGTGGCTAAGTGACTGAATTTCATTTATGCGGTATGAACAGAGAAGTTGTATGTGTTAGGTCCATCTCAAGCCTTTTAAGAGGAGTGTATTCTTTTTTTTGTAGGTGTTTTTCCTTTTATACCACACTTTAAAAATGATAGGATCCTGAAGAATGCCAGAGCCACAAAATGAAAGATCTCCTATTCTCTGAATAGTCAGAGTACAAAGCCTTCAAAGATACCAGCTTTGCCCTGTTGCATGAGCAGGAATAAACTTCTCTTGCACTAAGCCACTGGATGCCCACAACGAAAACAATGATTCTTTCCACAACATTGCTCATCAGATCTAGTCTCCTTTGCCCACCCTATGTATACAACTCCTATTGTGCCTTCAAAGCCCAGGTCATTTTCTTCCCTTGTCTGAATTCTTTTAATTATGGTCACTTTAAATGATGGTTTCCTCTTCTGAGATCTTAGCATAATTTTTAATCACTTGCTTGGCAAATAATCATGCTTTTTAATATGTATTATAATTTTAATTGATTTTTGAAGTATTTTTTGTTTATCTGGCTCTAGGATAGATGATGAGGCTTGCATTCAGTATATTTTTCATATATTTTTTCCAAAGGATGAAAAAGTTATTTTTTTCCGTTAAATAAAGACAATTTCTAATCAGAGCTACAAAATAAAGGAAAAGGGGGGATTTTGAATTTTAATGTTGATTGAACAATTACATAAAAGTTATGTGCTTGGCAAAAGAATTAAACCCGTCTGTGTATGTGCTTTGAATAATAAGGATTACATTCTAGAAGAATAATAAATTACAGAGCCAGCTAGATTTCTGTGTTCCTTAATCAGTCATCCTGAGAATTTACCTTTATTTGTAAAATAACCATAGAACCCATCAGATGCATTACAATCTATAGCACTGTTTTTGATTTTGAAACTATCAACTGAAATTAGTATTAATTAATTTACATTGTTTTGTATTATGGATATTTTTCTTAGGCTTACTGTCATTATACTTTTATACCCATGAGTTTCATCTTCTTATATGAAATTTTATATTATATGCAATATTAACTTTATCTTTCCAAACTTATCAAAACTATGCTTTATGCTATAGTGCAAAGTGTGAGATTTCCCCAGTTCTGGGGAAAGACTCGAATTAGGGTGGATGACAGAGCATTCTATCCCGTTTGAACAGATGGGTGGACCTTTCTGTGCCGGGACTCATACACCCTATAAGCTATCATTTCTGAAAGGCCGTTGGCCTGTTGCCCTACAAGTGTTTTATCCCCAAGCTTGCAGCTAAAATAAATGACTTCACATCTTTATTTCCCATCTATCAACTGCACAGTAGACTTTAAGGGTAATTTGTTACTCTACCCATTTGGAAAAAGAAAAGGTGATAAATGGTTTAATTAGATTTCTTTTTTAGAAGAAATAATTTCTGCAAATGTGAGGCTGTGGAAATCATGCCTAAGGGACAGAATTAGGGAAAGAAAATATTTTTCTAGAAAAAGCATCAAAGTGTTATGACCGTATCCCAAGAATGATGAGACAGGAAGAGTGCGTGTTGTTTATGACCACACTGCCGCAAAGGCTCTTATTCCAAGACAACCATTTTGGTGAACAGAATAACGGGTCAGAAGACACTTTCAGAATATTTCACCGCTTTGACTGCAATGTTAAATCTTTATTTGACTTTATTATTTGTCACACAGGAGTCTATATTTTAAAAGAAAAATAGCATAACTTTCAAATGGATCTTCCTGTACAATTTTTTCCCCAGCAGGGTGCCAATGTGTTCATGATCAGGGTCTAGCACCCCTCCCCTGCCTGTGTTCTACCCCAGCATGAAAAGGCAATCCAGACTCTGAGGCAGTCAGCTCACGGAGTACAGTTTTCTTACCCTCAGCATCTGAAATCCAGGATCCCTTGCCTGAAAATAATGACTGGAGCCAAGTATTTAAAAACTGACAAAAAAGCATCAACAGATATTGTGCTTGTATTTATAGTTCCTGAGTCATTGTCACTTACAATGATTTGAACACACAGACCTAAAAGCACCATCTACATCATGGAGTTCATATTTTAATGTTCATGAATTATGAACCATAATTGCCCCATTTGGTTTCCTGGATTTTAGTTGTTTATCTTCTAAGTATAATAGAGAATTGGGCTTCCATAATCCTAATACAAATCTTTCTTTTAAGATGGGATCAATGCTTACTTAGATTTGAATAAAATTCATAGGTTTATAGTAACATATATACTAACGTTAATGTTTTTTCAATAGAAGTGAGGAAGCATTAGAAATAATAAATTGTTAAAGTGAACTGTAAAGAAATCTCACATCTGGTAAGTGAATATCACTTAAAACCACATTGTAAGTGACTGGTTCATAACTCCAGTCCATTCCATTATAGCCACTGGGAAAAATTAATACTCATTAATCATATAATAGGAGAATGTATTCTTAATTTATATCCATGTTTTTGAAACTTGCAGAATCTGTGGACCGCTTGATGGATGATGATGTATACACAAATGACAATTTTAAATTTAAAAAATGCAACGGTTTCAGTATAATTTTTAACGTAAAAATTAAATATATTTCAAAAAGTGAAATTAGGGGCACCTGGATGGCTCAGTCAGTTAAATGTCTGACTTCAGCCCAGGTCATGATCCCATATTCGTAGATTTGAGCCTCACATTAGGCTCTGTGCTGACAGCTCAGAGCCTGAAGCCTACTTCAGATTCTGTTTCTCCCTCTCTCTGCCCCCTTACCCGCTCATGCTCTGTCTCTCTCTCCTTCAAAAATAAATAAACATTTAAAACAATTTTTTAAGTGAAATTAGAAATGGCTTTTTAAAATCATGAGGATGACATGCTAGGCATCCATCACGAAGATTTTGTTTCAGGCTCAGTATTAAAAACTTTGGACCCAAAATCAAGTTCTACATATTCTACCTACTAAGGATCAACAGATATTTTTTTTTCTTCCTCTTTATTTCTACTAATTAGAAAACCCAAAGTCAGGATCGTAGAACAGGAATGGGATCAAGCATTGGGGGAGAGAGTGTTGAGCATAATGGTTATGAGATTGAAGCCTGGTTCTGCAACTTTTGAGCTGTGTGTCCTTGGGTGAGTTTCTTGACCTCTCTGTGCTTGTTTCTTCAGCTCTGCAGTGAGGATAATAATAGTGCCTACATCCCAGGGCTTGGGTGAAAATTAAAACAATTAGTACAAATAAAGGTATCAGAAGAGTGCTTGGCACATAGAAAATATTAACTCTTCTTATCTGTTGATTTTGTTGGATCATGACAAAAGTTGAGCCTGTGTACAACAGCGGGTCACACCAGTGGTTTTTATGCCATGTCCATTCTAATTGGTCAGGCCTGAGCATAACAGTTGTTGAATATTTTCCAATATCCCCTTGGCAAATTCCTATATGTTGATATAGTCATGGATATAAATATTATGTAAAGATTCCTCACTGAGCACTGCTTATTAGCACTCCAGTAAATATATAAGCACTTAGAAGCTAAACATTTGTCAATTTCAAAATAAAGGAGGCAGATTGATTCCTGATCTACTTCTTTAGTAAAGTGTTCTTTGCAAAGTAGTTCTTCCTGTTTACCTAATGAATTTAAATATAGTTTAAAAATGTATATCCAAAGAAATTTTTTCTCTAAAAAGTGAATATAATTATCAATTCAGAAGGGCACCTGGGTGGCTCAGTCAGTTAGGTATCCAATTCTTGATCTTGGCTCAGGTTATGATGTCATGGTTCATGACTTTGAGCCCCACACCCAGCTCGATTCTCTGTCTCCCTCTCTCCCTGCCCCTCCCCCACTCACACACACAAGCTCTCTCACTCTCACTCTCTCTGTCTCTCTCTTAATGAATAAACTTTAAAAAATCATCTATTCAGAGCAATATTTACTCTGACCAGTTACCTCACAATTCGTCTTTTAAGGAATTCTATTATTCTGAATGTTAAAAATCAAATTATTGTATTCCTGAGTGTTTGGTTCAAGCTATTCAAGATATTGAAAGTTTACTTATCTACATCACTGAACAAGCCATTTGAATTAAAAAAAAATCTTTCCTGGAATTATAAGATGTAAAATAATTTTTTTCAATTAATTATTTGGAAAATTCAAGATTGTAATAAAAAGATATTTCTGTTGACAGATCTATTAAGATAATTCAGGGGTCACTGGTGGCTCAGTCAGTTAAGCATTCAGCTTTGGCTCAGGTAACAGTCCCATGGCAGAGAAAGTAAAGGGGTCTCATCCATGCAAAGAATGATCACCCCACATCTTAAATAGTTTAAGAAATACATAGGAGACCACAGATTACCACATTGGAGGCAACAGAGAACATGGTTGAAAGGGCCCATTGGCATTGCAGAACAACAGTGAGAAAGCCTTAGGATTCAGGTTCTAAAGAACCTGCAGAGGTAATGTGCCGTGACCCTCCCCGGCCGCTCTGGCCTGTGCGGGGAGGACGGACACGGGTTCTTCTCCTGAGGGAAGGGAAGAGAAAAGGGAAAAGGGGGACGTACGGAAAATAAAATACAACACTCACGGTTTCTGGTTGTGCGGAGAGAAAGAGAGCGTTTAATAAGAGAATCGTTATATACATTCTCAGGGCAGAAGGAACAAAGCATTTGACTTACATCAGAATACCAGGTAAAAGAAACGCCCCAATCTGCCTTCAGCAAAGCTGGGAGGCGGAGCATTAACACTGAATGG